>JASCZI010000650.1:681-15046 GCA_036250425.1 Stylosanthes scabra | reverse complement strand
CTTGCTTCCAATAAATCAGGGCAATATCTTTTTGCAAGAATTTCCACCTGCTCAGTGAATGATTTTCTCCCATGCTCTCCAATATGTCGAACCATTTGATTCCATCGTTTTCTGCATAGCTCACCGTCCCTGTGCTCAAGCAAATTGTCTCAGTCTACCTCATCCATGCTGCAAGCATCCAAGGCAAATAAGGCATCTACCAAGCGGTAGTCGTTAGTATCACTCCATTGACCTTGCTCAACCATAGGAGATGTTAGTTGAGAATACCACTTTCTGCAAACATCTACATTCCTTCTAGTTCCCAATTTGTCACCAATTGCCTCCCAACCAATATTATCTCGCAACATACCATGCATTTTTTTCCTAGTGTCTTCTAAAGCTCTTGCACGTAGGTCCAGGCTTACCAAATCAAATATCTTTTGATACTCATCCTGAGACCATGGTCCATTCTTTACGGTCCTTTTATTTCTACGCCATGCACCCTTCACATGAACTCGATTTTTACCCATTGCGTCAGCTATTGATTTCCAATCATTTCCATGCTGTGCAGCCATCTTCATTAAAAACTCAATCTCTTCGGCAGTCCATTTGCGTTTCTCATCCCTTGTAAACAAAGTATAAGCACGCTTATATACACTTATGTAAGGCCTATAGAACAAGACTGCTCCAATTTCCTTCCAAAATGTTTAAGTTCAGGATGAGATCCTGAATTAATAACCATATCAAGACCTTCATCCCCCAATTGGTGAGACTCTATATAGTCGAAAACAGCCTGTTTAATTTTTTCATCTTCTTCAAGTGTATACCTCTTCCCACGTATTAAGCCATCACAGCAGACCTCCACTTCATCAGAAAATGTTACTCGTTTGGGTTTGGATGTGGTGCCTTCCTTTGTTTTTTTGTTTATCTTTGTCTTCTTTCCTTGATCATTAACTTCATTGCTCTCCTTACTTGTGCTTTTTTCACTCTGTTTACCCTTCTTCATCTTCTTGCCCAGGTTATCATTGTCACCTTCATTGCCATTCGCACAATGCTGATCATCTTTGCTGCTTTTAAACTCACTTTTCTCCTTACTTTTGCTTTTATTGCTCAATTTCTTCTTCCTTTGCTTGCCTAGGCTATCGTCTTCACCTTCGTTGCCTTTGGCGTAATGTTGATCATCTTCATTGCCTTTAAACTTACTTTGCTCCTTACTTTTGCCTTTATTGCTCAGATTCTTCTTCATCTTCTTGCCTTGATGATCTTCACCTTCATTGCTTTTGAGCAAAGAAATATCAGCTACAACACTTTCCGTATCACCTTTATTGGTTTTGGAATCTTCTTCAACCCTTTTCACTTTCTTGCTTGTTACCTTATCTGTCTCTTTGTCTTGCTGGTCATTAGGAACGACAGAATGATCACCTTTTTCACTCAGCTCCTTCTTCTTCTTCTTATTTTTCTTCTTCTTCTCCATCTTCTTACCTTGACCATCAACTTCATTGACAAGAGAATGTGCATTATAGCATCTCCAGTACTGATTCTGTCCAAAGGAGGATCACCTACATGGTCCTGTAAGTCGTAATCCCCATTAACTTTTCCTCTTTTGTTTGGTTTTGAAGAACCCATTTCTTGCATTCCAGTTAATGAATCACTGCAATTTTTTCTCTTCTTGCTTTTTTGGTTGTCATCCATTCCCTGCAATACTTTATCATCGCGAATTGCATTACGTACCGCTTCAGCATCCGTTGTCCCTTTTTTCTTCAATTTCTTACTGATGTTGCCATCTTCTTCCCTATTCCCCGTAGAATCAGCAGCATCATCAATACAATTTGCCTCAAGAATTTTATCTGAATTGCATGTTTTATCATTTTCATGAATTTTCTTTTTCTTCATATGCTTCTCCTTCTTCCTCTCATTTTGCTCCAAACAGATTTCTTCAGTCTTTGACTTCTTAACTTTCTCATCCATTAGACGAGTATATTACTATCACAGTCTACCCAACACAAATCTGAAAAAATAAAATAAAATAGACATAAAAATTTCACACTTAAGAATTAAGATAGTTAGGATACAGTTACATAAGAAATCACATCACACCATAACAGCAGATAATACAATATTACTTTTACTTCTAAATGGTGCTATCAACAAGATTTCTTAGCCAAGCCCAAAAATATTGATCAAGGAAACCGAAATTAATAGGACAAATATTTTTCTGTTCTCTTTCAATGCTCAGAGTAGGTTGCTCCCTAAAATAGTGTTCTTGGGCTTGCTGTTAGCGCTTAGCTTCTTACTAACAAGAATATCTATTTTTTATCTGCTCTTAAAACCCAGACATGAACATTATTGAAGTTGAGTTGGAATGAACATTGTGTGTGTATGCTGACAGATCCAAGATCGAATACTTCTAATCAAAACAAAATTTAAAAAAAAAAAAAAAATCAATTCAGCTAAGGAATGATGGCAGTGAATAAAAATACTCAAAATAGTCATTTGAATATCACTCTATGTGAGGAGGACACAGTGGCATCACTGCAATCTTTCCCTTCGGAATCACATTATAGAGAATTAGTTGAACATAATAAAGGACTGTTGCTTAAAAATAAAATAATTGTACTGCAACTCAAGTATCCACTTTCAAGTTATATCTATTGCTTTTTGGTGTCTATATAAGTGTTATTTACTGTATTCATATACAAATTTTATATATAAATAAATATTACAGTCTATATTGATACACATTCTTTGAATATTGGCTGTAAAACTAAACTATAATCAAAGATATAAAACTTTCACAGGAAAAATATTAAGCCAAAAACATATTTCAGTTTGGAATGTCATATTTTTTTGTAAATTTTACAAGATAGAACATTTTTCCAAGCAAAAGAATGCTAATTGTTTATATTTGCATTAACAGAATGAGTGTACATTCCTAGAAAATGTTCAAACATTTTTCATTGAGAATGTTATTAAAAGTGAAAATTTTATAAAAATCTGAAGATCAGAAAATCAAAGTCAATAGCCAAATTTGCATATTGTAAAGTCAAGGAGTTAGTGAGTTGTTTGAGCATCTCAAGTGACATACCATAACTTGAAGGCCTACTTTCTCTTTTAATATATGGTGGCAGAAAATGTAGGGAGCTTTCAAAAGCTATAAAACTAATATTTCAAAGTTCAAACACACCATTTCCCTATACTGGAAGCTAATATTAGAAGTAGAAAAATTGAAACATTGAGACAAGATATAATGGTCTACTTGCCCTTCTAATACATGGTGTAGGGAGTTTTGAAAAGCTATGAAGTTAATGTCATAACACATTATTTCCCTATACTAAAAGCTACCAATATAATATTCTTAGTTAAAATGTTTCAATAGCTATCACAACTTTTTTCTTTCTTTCTAAATATCCATTAAAAAAATTCTGTTAATGGAATTCAATTTTTTTAAGACTTTAGAAAATCTACTGCTAAGTTCAACAACTATTTGTAAATATGCAGAAAAATTAGCTGTTCATGTAAAAAATCTGTAGAGAAATCATTTACATATATTCAATGGCATATTATATCAAATGTATCTAAACCATGTACAGCTAACTTCCCCAAATAGCAATGACAATAGGGGAATAGATGAAGCAAGCAAAACCCAAAGAAATATAAGGTTTTGAAAATCGGACTGGTCATCAAACCGTTCAAGCTGCTGGTTTGCTGGTTCACTGGTTCAACCAGTCCAACCGAAGTTCTACCGGAAAAACCGTTTTATTAAAAAAATTATATAAAAAAAAAATTAGCACATAAAAATAATGCAATGCATTGAAATTTCATGTAATTGTTTGTATCGTTAAACTACAAAGTAAAAACATAACTAACATGATAAGCCTAGAACTAAAATTAATACAAAAATGTTAACTCGGCATGCATATTGGAAAAATTAATAAGCCTAGAACTAAAATATTGTCATGGAGCCCATATCAGATTCATTAGATTCCTCTTCCAAAATATCAAATACCAAGGTTATCTTCATGTGTGCCTTCATACACAAGCTCTTCTTATCATGAACAAGGACCTTATCTATATGTATGCCCTCAGAAAATATATACTTCATTTGTGCAAGATGGGCATATGAAATTTTCCTCAATATAAAATAAAGAACAATAACTTCACCCTTTTTTTATCAGTTAAGCACAATTCTCTATCAAAGAGAGAGTTTGGTTACAAAACAAGAAACAGAAAATAATCTACAATTTATAACAATGCCCCTCCCAATAACACTATCCAATATACCACACAAATTAAAATCCATACTACTAAGCTCCATTATGCAGTTTACAACCATGAACATGAATATATAAAAAATTAAACCAGTTTACAAGATTAAGCAGCACTGAACAACCATTAAACTAAATTAAACTAGATTACAACAATGAACAAAATTATATGTAGCCATTAAATTAGTAGGTAGTAGCTAACGCCTAAGTCCTGACCAAGATTCTGAAAATCGAATCGGACATCAAACCGTTTTTATTATTGGTTCAGTGGTTCATTGGTCCAACCGGTCCAACCGGAATCCAACCGAAAAAACCGTTTCATAAATAAATAATATTAAAAATAAAAATTAGAATAAAAAAAGTAAGTATTCTGATATAAATCTAAGACTCCCACCCAAATTAAGGTTTATCTATGTATATAATTTATAATATTATAGGAAAATTTTCCGGTCTGTCCTGCCAAACCGAGTGAATACAGTATTACAAGCGATAAGGGGTAAGGCTGTTCTTTTTTGTCATGTAGTGAGTAAGCATTTTACCATTTTATCCATTTTCCTTTAATGAGTTTTTACCAAAGTAACCAGCTTATGTTTTTTTTTGGTTAACAAACATGTTACGTATATTAGGCTTTGTTAATCTTTCAGCCCAAACTCTGAATCTTTTTTTTTTTTTTTTTTTAAATGTATGAATTTATATTCTTCTATTATTTTATTTCGTTAGTGTTCTTTATCCACTAGGGTTCCTCCGCCGCGAACTGAACATTCAGTCAGTGGTGTTGCCGCTTGCTTCCAGTCTTCAACTCCGCTGTAGTTCGTCGGATTCTGTTGTTCCTGGCGGCGAGTGCTCTATCAAAAGGTTGCGGAAGTGGTTTTGAGATTTTTCCTCTGTTCTTCGTGTGGTTTGCCAAGCAACAACGTCGTCATAAAGTGTTGATTCCATACCGGTGGGGGTTTAATTTCAGGTTGGTGGAATCAATCAAATAAATTAATTTTTCTTTTTTTTGCTTAAATCTATTATTACACTTTACTGAAATTGGATGGTAGCTAGATACGTTTGATTAAGTTGTGTTGTACTTTGATATGTATCAGGATCTTGCAATTTTGTTGATCTGAGTTTACTTCAAGTTAAGATAGTTTTAAAGATTCTATGATATTACTTTTTTGGTACACTTGTAGCTGGAACAGTAATTAGGTTTTTTTGTTGAAGGCAACTAGTGATGTTGAGCACCTGACAGCATTATTGAATTGATTTATAATAGAATGATTGATAGTGAAATGTGTTTAGTTTGATTTAGAAGTCAAATCTTCTCAAGTTTAGTTTGATCTATGTGCATGTAATTAAGATGATAATGGTGTTAAAATTGATGTTGGATTTTTTTATCTTTAACAAGTGAGAAGAACCACTGAACGACATTCAATCCAAAATAGTTATGAGTAGTCCACAAGATTAATTTGAGTGCTAGATTTTTTGGTGGTTTAGAACATAGTGAAAGTGCATGTATTTTTATGGTTGAATGTATATGATCCATTTATTATATTTAGCGCATGTCTTTTGAAGTTGCAGTAGCCTTTCCCTTAATATGCCAGTGCTCCATTCCATTTTTCAATATGGTAAGCATTATAGATTCAAATAACCACTTAATTATATGCAGGGAAGGAATCATAAGAAATTCATATGACCGTAGTTAAAGCATATATAATCCCCATTCTTTTTCAAAGATGTGCCTTTCCCATTCTTTTTCAAAGATGTGCCTTTCCCATTCTTTTCTTATTATGTGTGTTTGATTGAAAGATGATTAATCAATCAGAAATGTTTATTTAAGTATCCTAGACGAAGTTAGTTACCATGTTTGATGATTAATTGTAGTTACATTATTTCTTGTGAAAAGTCGAATATTGCTGATCCGTGATGTTGTGGTTTTATTCTGCAGTCTCTGATTTTTCTTTTGTTATTTTTTATTGTTACCGAAGATGGAAATTTTGGAACCACCTGAATCGGAGCCTTTGAATGAGTCCCCCAACTCCACTGAGTTACATGATGTGGAGGACCACCCCGAGCTTGAGTTCCTGGTTAGTGACCTTTGAATGTTATTACCATTGTTGGGTTGTCTTTGTGGCTTTAGTTTATGTGTTTTTGCTAATGATGTTGTTTGGACATTATTTATGCTTTTGAATAAAGGAGGGTTCACTTGATGTGGCTATGGATGGAGGAGAAACAGGGGAAGTCGTCGAGGGTCAAGGTGTTACTCCTGATGAAAACCATGCACAGGAACCCGTGAGGCATACCTTGGATGAGGTTATGGGCATGGAATTTGACAATCCGGATAGTGCTATCCGGTTTTATGAAGCCTACAGTAGATCGAAGGGCTTCTCAATGCGTCGTGGAAGGAAGCTTTGTCATATAAGCACCTAAACCCTAAATACTAACCCCACCAAGCCTAAACCCTAAACCCTCAAATATAACCAACACCTCTATAGATTGACACCTTAATTAAACCCTAAAACCTAATTGTATTGATTTACTATTAATATTAATCTAATTTTTTGTTAATATATATGAAATAATAAAATATTAGTCTAATTTTTATTTTGAAACCCAAATAAAATGAATTATTTTTAATTTGCTCATATTTATTACTTCTAGTACAATTTTATTGCTATCTTTTGTATTTAAATGTTTTTATAATTATTAGACTAATATTTTAGTATAATTATTTTTTTGAAGTTATATTCTTTTTAGACTAGGAATAAGAAAACATCAAAACTAAAAATGAATTTTTTTTAACAGAAGATAAAACATGATATGAATTAAATTTTACTTCTTCAACGTATAATTTAGTGAGTAATAATTTTTAATATTTTATTGATCGACCTTTTAAGCAATATAAATAAAATTCTTTAAAAATTCATTTTTTATAATAATTATCTAGTATTGATGCTTTATATTTGTGAAGTATTATCATTAAAAATATCTTCAAATTAAATTCTTTCTAATGTTAATTTTAAATTGTAACTTTTTTATATATGGTAAAAAAAAATTAACTAAATAATTATGTAATCAAACAGTGGCAGGTAACTTGTCACAAAAAAATAAACAATGCTACGTAATCAAATAAACATCAACAAACGACATAAATTGAATATTTTATTTTTTTAGATTTTGGATGTTCTGTTTTTAAAAAAATACAAAGTTATTTACTTTAGGTTTCAGATGTTGTATGATTTTTATTGTGGATATTCTATAAATAATAGTTATAGTTTACCTATAATTTTCCTTATTGCAAATTATCTTCCACTAACAACAATCTCGTGAGTTTTCGACATTGCTATTCAACTATTTCATAACTTCCAACCAAATTTCATAATAGAAGTTGAAATTGATAATTGCGCTGAATATTTGAATTTTATTTTATTGAATAATAAAAAATATTGCACCACAAAAATTAAGATTTTGATGACGAGGTTATTGGAAATTCTATGAATTTGAATTAGAAGAAAAACTGAAATTTTATAAATAATTGAAAAAAAGTTATATTAAATTGTTTTGGATATATTTTTGTTATCAAATTGATTAAAAAAATTGAAAATTTATTAAACAAATTATAAAAAGTAAGTAAATAATAAAAAGAAGGATACATATTGTGTTATTTCTCAGACTAAGCTGAGTGACGTCACCAAAAAAAAAATCGTCACCAAAAAAAAGACTAGGCTGAGTGTGCCACCGATATGTAGTCGCCGATTTGCTTACTAACAGATCTGAACCTACTCTTGTGGTCACTACAAGTCTACAACAATTGACTCTGACTTCTACTTTAGCAAGCATAATGCAGCGCGACTCTGCCTGCGGATACTACCCAATATAGAGGAGAGATGCGTTATATGACTAACAGGTTCAGCCATGTTATGCATCCACTAAATTAGGGAAATTAAGTGACTAATTATTGACTTCAAGTATATTTTTAGGTTCTTTGCACATCAAAATTGAAAAACATAAGCGACTAATTATTGACTTCCAGGGCAGAAATAAAGTGACTAATTAACTGATCCCACCGTTTATTCTTGTATATGTTTTACCATTAATTCAAATATAATTGAAAAAGAAGCTTTATTAATTTGAAAGTTTTTTTTCGTCATGGACCATGCCCAATAAACCTACCCGAACCCAAATCATTTTACCCGATCCGGTTAGCACCCTTCCCCATCGAGGAGACGAGGGCAGCTGCTCCTTCTTCCTATTGGATGTCGCTGCTGCTTCCAATTTCACTGGCGTCGCTGCTCCTGCATTGTCGTCGTCCTTCGCACCCAATCCAAACCGCGCAGTCGTCGTCATTTTAAGCGAGATGCACCAACGCCGCTACCGGGCCGTCTTCCGCCGTCCGTCGAAGCGAGATGCAACAACACCGTTGCTGGGCCGTCTTCGTCACTCTTAGCAGGGGGTTCCGCCGCCGCCGCTGATGCGTCTGCCGTGTCGTCGTCCGCCATGTCCAAATCTGTCATGATCACCTATACTGGAGAATAACTTTGAGTGTCATTGAAGGCTAATAGATTTATTAGCCTAATTTTTCAGTTTGATCTCTTTTTTTGGTAAACCCATAACATTGATTAAAAAAATGAAATGAGTGCAACGAAAAAAAAAATGGAATGAGTGCACCTTTTATGCAATGAGTTACAACCCCATTTTTGTTATTTATTTTTTATTTCAGTATATGGGGTCCAAATGAAGAAACAAATACAAGCCATTTCTTCACTGTCAAAAAAAAATACAAGCCATTTTTTGGCCCAATAAATCGACCCAAAACCCAATGATAGAGCCGCGGCTTAAATACTGAAACGGCTAACATTAATGAGCCGTGAAGAAAGTGAGCCGAGCCGTCTTCGAACACTAAACCAAGCAAACAACAACGACCGGTCACATGTCCAAGGTAGACACTGAGTAGGGAGTTGCACACAATTCCCTGGACAAATCTCAACCATTGCAATTAATGTGGGAAATATCAAGGGACAGAATTAGCGTCATTACAGTCTTCCAAGCAAGTGGCTTGTAGGACCGTAAACGCAACCAATATTATATATTATATGTTATAGAATAATAAAAAATAACCATAAAAGAATATTTAGTAATTTAATTTTATCTTGTTTTTTATTTTTTGTCTGGAAAGAGTATATTCTATATATTTTATTTATATATATTTATTTAAATTAAATATGTTATATCAATATTTTAAACACAAATATAATTTATTACATAATAAAAAGAATTTATATGATATTTGTCCATTTAATAATATTTTAAACACAAATATATTTATTTTGGAATTAAATATGTTAAATTAATATTTTTAACATAGATATAAACCTATTATTAGAATTAAAAAATATTAAAGAATTTTTTTCTAAATGGATTAAGAAAGTAAAAAAAAAGAAGAAGAAGAATAGTTCTTTGGTCCAAATCCAAATGATTTATTGGCTCACATTCTAACCTAATTACACATTTACACTCATATTTCTTTTTCAACATGAGATGCACAACACGGCAGTAGCAGCATGATGTCAAATCATCACCCCCTCAAGGTCCAAGGCTTATTGCATCACACTACATCGCCTGATCTTCTTCACTTTGTTTTTTTTTTTTTTTCCTTCTCAACTATCTTGCTGTTTCTTTTGTTTTTCTTCTTCTTTTTATAGTTCTTCCTTTCTCTTCCCTTCCCTCCTATTATGTGCCTCTGTTCTTTTTTGTTTTTTCAACTTTTCAATCGCAGAATCTTGTGCAAAGAAAGACTGTGAACGAGAGAGAAAGGGGGGATGGTGCAACGGGCAGCGGCTTCCCCTCGCCGCCGCTGCTGCAGCTTCTCTACCCATTGTTTCCCGGAGAGAGAAAACTCAGATCTTGAGAGAGAGACACACAGACGACGTTCCGTTTTCTTTTTTTCTTTTTTTTTTTTTTCTAATTTCAAAATCTGAAAACTGGCGGCTTCCGGTTCGGTCCAATCACCCGGTTTTCGACCGGTTCGCAAGCGTTTCCGGCTTTTGTGCCTAAGCTGAACCGAAAACAGCGACCGTTTGCGGTCTGATTCCAGTCCGGTTTTCAGAATCTTGGTCCTAATAGGGGAGAAAAACAAAACAAAGAAATGCAGTATACAAAAATTAACTAATTAAGAACGCATGTAGAACAAGTAAAAATATGACTAAATCGATTAATAGATACATAATTAAAGAGTAAAGACAGAACAAGTTAATCAAACAAAACATAAAAATTCAGACAAATTAGCTTTAATTTCTTAAGTATCAACAGAAAAAACCTGATCTTTCAGTTTCCAGTAAGCAAGAATCAAAGTACTCAGCAAGGAGAAAGGGAAGGAAGCAAACTAGTGAGTTAGTGACATACAAGGTACTACGGTGACGGCGCACACACGGAGAAGGGAGCGACGACTAACGATGAACAAGAACCGAGGTGGTTGAGCAGCGTTGGACAAAGACAAGGCGAACAGAAGGCGAAAGCGACAACCTCCATGACGACGGCGAACGGCGAACGGCGATGGTTAGTTCTTGGGATTTACCCTTTCTTTTTTTTTGGGTCCAGAAACGACGTGTTAGTCTCATTTTCAAAAACTGGTCGGGTCTCGGTCTGGTCCAACCGACCAATTTCTGGCCGGTTCGCCGGTTCTCTAACGGTACCCTCACATCCGGTTTCTCCTCTTAGACCGAACCACCTATTATGTCGGTTCGCGGTCCGGCCGGTCCGATCCGATTTTCTGAACTTTCCGTAACCCAAACTTTAACGAAACAAAACACAAACTATGCAACTTAATAAAGACACGCCTACTTTTGAAAGATCCTCACAACTGTCACAAGTCACAAAAATGGGCTAATTTACTTGATTGCCACTGTTTGGAAAACTATTTTTTAAAATGCCACTCTTTTCAAACTATTTACCAAGGCTGACTGGACGCTGATTGTAATTGATGACGTCAGCATGTGAGGTTTTACCTATTTAAAAATTATCCAATATATGGGTTTGAACCCATACAACTTCATCACCACTAAGCCAAACTAATTCTTTTGATATAGTATGCATTTTTTATAAATATCATATAACGAGGGAAAGTTTTCCGGTATACCTCAAAAAGTGAGGAACACGGCTAAAAGGTGATGGAATACGGTATATCTCACTTTTTGAGGTATACCGGAACACCTTCCTATAAGGAGGGGATGTATCTTATGAGAATGAGTTTCTTATTTGAGAATGTATTTATAGTCATTAGTATGTATTTAAATGGTTGAAATTAAATCTCTCCACTAAGAAACAATAAATACTTCTCCACTAACTAACAATAAATGCAGTCACAAACAATTATCTCTCTAAACTTAAATATTCAATTTCTTTTGTCAAAATATTCAAATGTACTTCTTAAATAAAAATATCAACTATCATATAATTTTTTGTTCCTCTTGACAATGATGATTTTTGTCAAAAAAGAGTAATGTTACGGAACCAATATTAGGGGACTAATAGGGAGCCAATGAGTGTAATTAGAAAAATAATAGGTGGTAAAAGAGGAGAGAGAAAAGAAGGAAAAAGCCTATTGGCCACTTATTGGCTAACAAATTATAGGCTCCCTAAACTTTCTCGTCAAAAAATTATAAGAACAATTATTTTTTGACACATATTAAATGTAAATTAATAAAAATTATGGTACATATAAATAAATTATATGTAATATATGTATCATAAATTTTTATTAATTTATATCTAATATATATTTAGAAATAGTCATTTTTATAATTTTTGTGCCAAATAATGCTTGTATTTTAATTATATATTTTTGTACTTTTTTACAACTTTTGATTTTTATATGATTATCTTACCTACGTTGAACACTAATAATGGGAGAGGCTGACATCGGTTTGAAACCTACTACAATTGCACCTTCGTTTGGTTTGGGTATCCCTTGCATTTTGATTTAGGTGCATACTACGGTGAAAAGGTCAATGATGAAGAGATAAAGATTTTGTTTGATGAATGGTTGGATTTTAATCATGTAAAATATTTTATTTTATTTTTTATTAATTTTTAAAACAAAAGTAGTATAACTCTTTACCCTATACATGGTAACCCATCTTCGTTATAGAATTGTGCTTTGATTTATATACACTGCTCGCGGACCTTTTGATAGTGGCTGATAGGTTGATTTATTTTGCTTTGATGCTCTAAGAGTTTATGGACTCTTTATTATTGCTTTGGTTCAACTTCAATTATAAAAAAATCTTAAATAAGTACTTAATAAAAATAGAAAACTAAGTGTAAAATAGTTTTTAATATTACTACGTAGTATAAGAATGTTTCACATATAAAAAAAATTATATAATAGGTGTTTTTTATTTTTTGGTGACCAGGTGATTTTTTTATTTAACAAGTAAATTTGAATATTTTGACAAAAAAAGTTGAATATTTAATTTTAGAAGGAACTGTTTATGACTGTATTTATTGTTAGTTAGTGGAGAAGTATTTATTATTTCTTAGTGGAGAGATTTAATCTCAACCATTTAAATACATCAAATGGCTATAAATATTTTTTCACATTCTCAAATAAGAAACTCATTCTCATAAGATACATGGGAGAATTACTCTAAGGAACCATTAGGGAGATTAAATTATTAAAGAGGACCTTTTTATATAAAAATTATTAAGAAGGACCAACTTATGTAATATTTAAGGAGAAGGACCCAAATTTTTTTTAAAAGAGACAAACATATCCTTTAATTAATTGCACATTTATTATGTTTTTAATATTTTTTTCTCTAATTAGTAATTACATATTATACTCCGTTTTAATTATACACCTTCATTTATAGCAAAAGAAAATTTGTTGTTGCTAACTACCATTTTACTGTTAATAAATTATATAATTTTAACTTGAAGTCTTTTATCATTGTTATGATAAGACGTATAATTAGTCTAATTTAAATTTTGTTATTTATTTATAATTTTTTCAATTTAAAATTACTATTTTTAAAACTAAAATTATTAAAGTAACTAAGCTGTTGTGACTAATTTTTTATATTAAAATTTTTTGCCTATAAATTTGATATTATTAAAAATTATTAAAATAGGTTAATATCATTTATAAAAATTTTAATTAAATATTAATAATTACTGTCTCTACATTATTATCACAAAAATTTATTTATAATTATTGCCTCTAAATTCGCTAAATAATTTAGAGGCAGTAATTATAAATAATTATTAAAATAATAAATAATTTTTAATATTAGCAAATTTAGAAGTAGTAATTTTCAATACAAAAATTTAGTTGTAACGAACTACTCCTTTTTAAATTTTAGTTTCAAAAGCAGTAATTTTAACTTGAAAAATTATAAATAAATAACAAAATTCAATGAAAGAATAATTTTATGTCTTATCATAACAATGAAATGGTAGTTAGCAGCAAAAAAAAAATTGGTTATAAATACATGTGTATGATTAAAATTGAGTATAATAGGTAACTAGAGAAAAATATTAAAAAAATAATAAATGTGCAATTAATCTAAAAATATGTTTGTGTCTTTAAAAGAAGATTTGGTCTTTCTCCTTAAATATTACTTGGTCCTTCTTAATAAATTTTATATAAAAAGTCATTTTTAATAATTTAATCTCCCTCACGGTCCTTGAGAGTAATTCTCCCAAGATACATCCCCATATAACGATGTTTATGTTTTGTAACTAATATATCAAAATCTAAAATGTTTTATTAAATATTATTTTTATGTTTATTTAAGTATTATTTTTATTTTATATTCACTTTTTTTTTAAATTAACAATTTTTAATTACAATAATATTATGCATCCAAGTTATTGGATTAACCAAGTCCAACCAAGTTGGAGCAAGTCACGCGCCCCATCCCCCTCAGCTCCCAAATTGGTAGGTTTGTTATTTTCGTTTTTTTGGGATTTGAAATTCCTGATTATTCGCTGTTTCATTCCATCATTACTTTTGTTCCCTAATTTTGCATTCTCACCACTTTTCTCATCGCCGTTCATTCTCTTCTCCACCACAATTCATCTTTCTGCATTCTCCTTCTATCTGTTCCGATTCGAGTATGGATTCTATCCATCAATCGGTT
>JASCZI010000649.1:9619-32283 GCA_036250425.1 Stylosanthes scabra | reverse complement strand
ATGAATGGTTGAATGTCCTTCGCTTGCATAGATGTTGTAACTCGTGCTTGGTCCGTCCATGATCGTTCCTCTTAAACTGTTAAGTCTATCTAAGAGTATAGCTCTTATACCAATTGTTAGTCACAATGCACAACACTCAAGAGGGGGGTGAATTGAGTGTTCAAACAACAATAGAAAATTTTCGCGGAAGTGTAAATTGCTATGGAAATAAATTACTCAAATGATTGTACTAGTATTTTTCCAAGGACTTAAGCCACTTCTTAAGTACTTACAAGGAGCTTGTACTTTCCAAAACACTTGTATAAATGTAAATAACGAGAATATAAATGAGTTTGAGTTGAGAGAGATAATACACAACGATATATAGTGGTTCGGCACAATCTCTTTGCCTACATCCACTCTTCTCAATCGCAATTGAGATATCCACTAAACCACCAAGCTTCAAGGTGCTTGACAAACCTTTACAACAAGAGCACTTGAATCAACACCTCACGGTATCTCGATCACCAACGAATAACCCACTCCACTCGAAGTATCCCAACTTCAAGATTTTCCCTTGAGTGCTTATCTTGGTATCCTCACTGACTATAGTGTTTATGAAGTCTCACACCCTTGGAGAGTCACACTCCAAGTCACTCAAACAAAGAGATATAGAGTTTGAGAAGAAAAAGAATTACAACTCTCAAGATAGAGTAGATGATTACAATTAAAGCGCTATGAACCAAACTTTGGTTATCTCTCAAATATGTGCATAAAAACACTTTGAAATTGATCTAGAAATCAAGTATAATAAAAAGATGAGTTTGTAATGAATGGGCTTCTGAAATGAGTCCCAAAAACTTGTATTTATAGACTCCTAAAAGCATAGAGCCGTTGGGGTGTGAATGGAATCAAATCGTTTTGTCAAACTAGCCGTTTTTCTTGTTTTTAGCACTCGGGAATCGATTCTGGTATATTGGAATCGATTCTGAGGCTCCAACGGCACACAAAATTCAAATTTTGTGTGCCAGAATCGATTCTGCTATACTGGAATCGATTCTGGTTACGTCCTTTCCTCAGAATCGATTCCAGAATCGATTCTGGGTCTTTCGTAACTTCAAAACATGGGCTATCTTATATGAATCTGAAGCCCCGGATGTTAGCTTTCTAATGCAACAAGAACCACATCGTTTGGACCTCTGTAGCTCAAGTTATTATCATTTTAGTGCACAAAGGTCAAGTTTGACAGCATGCACTAAGCTTTAAAACAGCTAACAAGTTATAAAACTTTTACGGCCATAGTTTTCGTAAAACCTTTTCTTTAAAGACATTTTCTTGTGTGTGTGTGAGAGAGATAATAAACTTTGGTTCTTGACAAGAAGTTTACCTAAATCCTAAGATATTAAACCATCTTCAAAGCTTGCGGACTCGTCTTCTTGTCTTGTTGCTTGCTTCCAACGCTTATCCTTAACTTCAATATTTGTCTTGATGTCGTTTGCATCTTTTAACGCTTATCCTCAACTTCAATGTTTGTCATTCATCAAAACCTAATCAAATGAACTTATACATATTGTAACATGGTTAACACTTTTTTTTTTTCCCTAAAATTTTACTGAGATAATATAAATATAGTATTTATGTTTACTATTTTATTTAATTTAGATTTGGTGTTACATATATATTTTTGTTGAAAAAAACTTTCATCATAAATGTTGTAGTGTCTCAACTTTACAATTATACAATGAGAATTGTTGAATAATTCTTTTAACAGAAAGAGAGATATTATATATATATATATATATATATATATATATATATATATATATAATTAATGATTGTGGTTGTTTCATTTAAATTTTTATTTTATATTTTTTATTTGTCTATTATACAATTGTAGTGAAGAATCAAAATTTTTCTATTTGAGTAGTATATCTATAATTTTTTAACTATTGATCTATAATAGAATGTAATTTGTTGAACACAAATTGTTTGAAAAAACTTTATTATTACTAATAAAAATATTATGTAACATTGCCAAAACATTGAAACGAAAAAAAATAGTCTAACAATAAACTTTTTATGTGTTAATAAAATTATTAAAAATTTGATATATATATATTCAATTTTTTATATCTAAACACATTTATGTTAATTTTGTTATATTATTTTTGTGTATTATTTTTGCATTATTGTAAAAATTTTCTGGATCCGTCATTGTATATGAAATATCGTATTTGGACCTTATCAACTTTGAGACTATATAATTCTCTTCAAATTTTAATCATATTAAGCTCGGTAATGGTGAAATATTTTATACTAATAAGTTTTTATAATGTTTAAAATTAGATGGAGATTTACTTGCAGTTAATTTAATATAAAGTTCATAGTTTAAAATCATTAAATGTCAATTTATTAGTCAAATATATTAAATCATTTAGGTAGCGTTTGGTAAGAGGACTGAAACTGAGACTGGGGAACTGGGACTCAGTATTATATTTGTTGGATTGAGACTGGAACTAAAATTTCAATCTCAGTTCCCAAAATTTCAGTCTCAACACTAAAATTTCCAATATTAATATTTGTTCCTTTCTTATTGAGTTAATTTAATTTCTATTTTTCAGTCTCTATCTCATAGTAAATTTTAAACCAAACACAATAACAAATTTAATTCAGTCTTAGTCTCTCAGTCTCAATTTCTCTCCTAAACATTACCTAATGATTAGATGATTTTTAATAAACAATTTCACATAAATTCAGCTATACATGAAAATTCATTTTAAATTAAGTTCGAAACATGAAGAATGAGTGATTTATTCACTTTGCCTTACCATTTCTTTCACTATCCGTTGGGTGACATTAAGATTGTTGAACTTTTGAAAATAAAAATTTTATTCATCTTGATTAATATTGGTATAGAGTAACTCAAGCCACTCCTTATGATCTTGGGCATTTAAAAATCATCACGTTCGAAGTTTTTAGAAAAGCTTGCCAATAACTTGTAAAATGTTGCTACTAAATCAAAGTTATTTTATTTTCTCAGTCTCCACTTTCTGAAAATGTTAAAAATATTAAAATTTTGAAGATAAATACTTAAATATTAGTCCTAATCTCTATAAACCAAAAACAATATTGAATTTCCCTCTTTGAAAATTGCTCTTCTACAATCTTCCGAAAGTGATGAAAGTCAAATTGATTTTAGCATGAGTTATCATATAAAGCCAATTTTTGTATGATATTGATTTTGATGCACTTCACATAATAAAATATTTTATACAACCTGGCGATAATATCCATTATTTTGAATGATCAATCATATAATCAATGAAAAAAGAAGTTATTTTCTCTGCCATAAAATTACGTGATTGCATACATGATCAAAATTAAATTCTTTTAAATCTTTCATAGCCCGTAGGTATTTTGTTGCAGATAAAAGAGTCTCCAAATGATATGGTTTGTTGAACAAGCTTATTTTCAAACGTTCTAAACCAAAGACATTTTTCTCAGAAAAACAATTTTCCCGCCTTCAATAGCTACGCAAGTTGAAGTGAGACATTGAGTTTCTGAGCTCTGAGATGTGCACTCAATGTTCAATAGTAGCAAACGTATCTTCAATTTGGTGCTGTGTACGCACCGCAAACTTTAACCCAAGCAATAATGTTGCTAACAACCTCACTTTCACTGTAGTAGAGCAAATAATAATAGTAATCAAGAAACACAAACGTGGGGAAAATTTGTTAGATTTATACGTGTGAACACAAAAACTAAAGTAAATACGACACCCAAAAAAAAATTAAAGTAAATACACATTTTTTTCGACGACAAAATACTATTTTTTATTAATATGATATGACATGAACAATATTTTTTTATTCATGGAGACCCTACCATATTTGTTGGTTGGTTAAAGCCCAAATGACAGGGAGAAAAAATAAAACATATTGACAAAGAACAAAAAATCAAAAAAGAAAAAAGAACTAATAAGAAAAGAGCCTTGTAGTAGCTAAGTGATCTAATAATTTTTTTTCGAAAAATTACCAAAACTATCCATGAAAGATTCGGATACTGATAAAATTACCTATGAAAGAAGGAAATGATTTTTTTACCCATGAAAAATAGATTTTGTCCGACAAAACTACCTAAATGACATTAACAAGCTATTGTCGTTTGGGTAGTTTTGGATGACGTTTTAGGTAGTTTTGTCAAGCGAAATCCATCTTTCATGAGTAAAAATTTTTTTTTTTTTTTTTATGGGTAATTTTATCAACACCTAAATCTTTTGTGGGTAATTTTGATATTTTTTCATCCAAATTAGTGATCAAGAAATTTTAGATTTTTTTTATTCATCAGAAATTTTTTAGAATTACACTCATCATATAGATTGTCGCTTTAAATCAAGTTTTTATTATAAATGTTGGATAAATAAGTTACTAACAAGTTTAATTTATAAGATAAATTAGTCCCCTTTCAATACAAGGAATGGACTAATTTAATTATTTCATGAAAATAATTTTCCAAAAACTTATAGAAAATAAAAATTTTATTGGAGGCTAAAACGTTAAATTTAAAAGTCTTTTAGGAGTCAATTTTTGTATTCACTTTTTCCCCTTATATTATCTACAGTTGAAACTTGAAAGAACTTTAATACAGCACTACGATCAGGATGGTGAGTGCTTGAGTAATTACTTATTTAGGAACCGGTTGAGATTTATCCTAACAAAATACAATTTATTTTCCTAAAAATGATATCATAAATATGCAATCGGCTAAATCTTATGTCATAAAAAAAAATCGGCTAAACCTTAACATATGAGTAAAAATTATTTTTATACAATTTATTATTATTATATATATAAGAATTAGGTAATAAACGACCCACAATGCTTAATAACCAATAATATAACAACTAATTTATATTTCAAATCAATTCGGCATAAAATTCACAAAAAAAAAAAAAAAATCTTTGTTTTCTTCTAATTTTAAAACCCTTCTTCATTTAAGATATTTTTTCTAATTGAGTTTCAAATATTCTTATTTTAAAAATTCCCAAATGACTTTTCTTGCCTTTATGTTTATAAAATAAGAATATTTGTTGCAAGGTTGGCTCTCAAGAATTTTTTTCATTAAGAATGGCCCCTACCAATCCAAGTATGTAAAATTTATATTAGTGTGATGCTTAGGAGTTTTAAATGTTTTTCCTTTTTTTAATTATCTTTCTAATACTGAGTAAAAACATAAATATATTTGTTATTTTTTAAAAAATATTAAAACAATAAAAAGAAAATTCAAAATTATTCCACCATGATATCAACATTTTGCTGCTCTTCTATATCCATTGTCCAGTACTCACATATAGGAAGATTATTCGATATGCCGTGAAAATCGCGACATATCGGTATTACAACACTTTTAGTCGTTGATCTTAATCATATATTATTTTATAATTAAAATCAATTAAGATTAACGGCTAAAAGCGCTAAAATATCAACGGATAATTTTATATATATATATATATATATACTGGCGGCCCACCCGCCACAAAACCACGCCATCATTGCAAATCAACCCCATTATAATAGCAAGAAGTCACTAAACCAAAATAATAATAATAATAATAATAATAATAATAATAATAATAATAATAGCAAGAAGTCAAGAACTACCCATTTACAAAACAACACGTGAAAGTTGAAATGAATTTTTTTAAGTTAAGAAAAATACCAACAACATCTTGTGGTAACATTAATTTTGTAACTACCAAAAACAATAATTATCAATTTAGGGAACACTAATTATGAATTTAGGTCCCTCTACAAAACTTCCAACGAAAATAATTCTCAAAGACTTCTAGTTATTAATAAAAATTTGTTAAAAAACTAAAATATTTTATTTGATAGTTTTTGAGACCTATTTGGACACTACCTAGCTATTAATTATTAACTACCTGAAATTTTAGTTATTTACTAACTATATCTATTAAATAGAACTCATTTTCTCATTATTATTATTATTATTATTTTGGATCTCAAATAATTACTGACCGATAAGCCATCGATAAATCATTTAGTCCTCGCTAAAATAAACAAGTTTTACTTTTTTTGGTAAGGAAACATTATCGATGGGTGTGATCAAATTAAACAGAAATAATGGTAAAGCTAATATATTCTTGCTCTTTTAACCAAAAAGAGTTTTTGGAGGAAAAATGGTAAAAGATATATTAAAAAGATGAAAATCGAGTCGAATCGAGTCAAGTCAAGTTCGTGCTAAGTTGAGTATAAGCACTCAATTCATAAAAATTAAGCTCATCTCATTAATAATTAATAATATTTTATAAATAAATTATAACTTATATTATACATAAAAAGATATGTTCATCACTCATTAAATTTTTAATAAAATAAATAAAGAGATTAGTATATTACGTTTTAGATATGACAAAGATAAAAAAAAAAACAATGCATTATTATATATTTAATAAACATTTGTGTTTAAAAAGATAACATTTATTATAAATTAAAAATATAAAATACATAATATATATATTGATATAAATAATTAAAATAATTTAACTAAACTTTTACTTATATAGACTAGAAATTAAATATATTTAATAAGTTAATTATTAATATAAAGTTTTTTTCAAATATAGAATATCATTAAGTTTTATTTTGTTTTAATTTTTTTCTAAAAATTTTTATCTACATCAAATATCCTTGACACATAATTCTTTTATGGCAGTTACTTAGATTATGATTAAAAAATCATATTCACGTGAAGATTTGATCTATAATATTATATTTTAAAAAAAAATATAACACTTTTAAAAAAGTAACGCTTTTACAAGATATTAAATCTAACCATTCAATTCATCATTTTACGGACAAAATGAAGAATTTTCATATGAAGGCGATCTTAAAATCTTCGTTGTAGTATCCAACTTTTTTTAAAAATATAAGACCAATTCAATAATAGTAAGATTATTAACCTTAAGATTAACCTTCAACACAAGAAAGCCAAATAGTTTGTAATTATTAAGTATTATTATTGGATTGTTTCGAAGATTCTTGAAAATTTAGTTATTAGATATATATTTGATGCAAATCGAAAATTTTTCGAACGAAATTGAAACAAAGTAAAATTAGAAATATTTCGTAAACTTTTAGCTAGAGACAAAAAATAAAGGTGAATGCTACGGTATCCTCTTTTTTTGAGAGGATAATTTATCCTCTCTAACCTATTGGTTTACAATTAACTTAATAAATAATTTTTTTAGTGTTTAATATATAATCTTATTCAAATAAAGATTTTCTATGATATTTTGTGTTTTTTTCCTAAAAGATGAGCACATAATATAACATTTTCTTTTTTGTTCTTTCTTGTCATACAAAAAGAACAAGTGATATAATATATCGTTTTTTTTCATTCTATATGGTCATTCTAAATCAAATTCAATGAAAAATAGAAGGTAGATAAATAGTGGTATACATTCCGACCGTAAAAAAGTTATTTATTAAATTAATTATGAACTAATATACTAGAGAGGGTAATTTACCCTCTAAAAAAGAGAGGGTACCGTAGCATTCAACCAAAAAAAAATACTTTATACCCAAAAAAAAAAAAACTTGTTCATCAATTCTTTTAATATATATACAATGCTACGGAACCAACACTAAGAAGCTAATAGGGAGCCAATAATTAAGTTATCATTCAAAGTTTATATGAGTTATTATCCGTAACTCATATATCCAACAATAAGTTATCATCCAAAATTTATATAACTTATCATCCATAATATATGTCGGCTCCCTATTAGTTATAATGTGTTGGTTCCGTAGTTTATATATATATATATATAGGGTTTTTTTCTAAAATAAATTAAACAAATTCTTTATATCCAAAAAAAAATTAAAAGAACATTATTTTCCAAAATCAATTAACTTTTTTAGGGCTTTGTCACAAATCGGGATGGGCTTTTTCAATCTGCATTTTTGTGGGTCCAGATCGCCCAAAACCTCTCCAATCCGTTTCAAATCTTACTAGGTTTCTCTTATATGCATGTTAACGACAAAAAATATAATTAAAATATAAAAATTAATTTATTTTGTTCAAATAGAAAAAATTATATTAATGTTGTAATATAAATAAAAATCATTAAAAATATTTAAATCATATGTTTAACAATAATTCTAAGTGTACATCTATTTTGCTCAACTTAGTTTAACCAAGTTATTTATTTTATGCCAAATAGAAAACTATTTCGATGTCAAATAAAAGTTTATTTTGATGAAATTTTTATACTATTTGACACTGAGATGTTCTTCTATTTAGTATAAAAATAAATGACTTAGTTGGATTTGATCTACTAAAATAAATATACATATAGTATTGCTGCATTTTTAAATAGAAATTATTAAATATGTGTAATAATTTATTATTTATGTCATTATAACTTTTAAAAATACTATATGTATACTAATAATTAAATATTAGTTATAGTAAAATAATATGAAAACTTAAGTTGTTATGGAAAATATAATTTATTTTATAATCATATTAATGCTATAAAAATATTTTTCTATTAATGTTAATATTTGTTTCTAATGGTTGTTTATTTTTTTTTCATTTTTATTTGAACCAAAAAAAAAGTTATTAACTTTAAAAATAAATAATTATTTGTTGAAGAACCAAACAGATCGGAGAGATCCAGTTAGATCTGTAGCAGATCGAAAAAGTTTTGGACGATCTGGGCCCACAAAAACGTAGATCGGGGAGGCTCATCCCGATCTGCGACAAAATCCAAAAAGAAATTAATTGATTTTGGGAAATAATGTTTTTTTAGGATATATATATACTAAGGGTGAGTGGGGATCGAAAACATGAGTTTATATTCGTATTTAAAATTAAACACTTAAGTAATATAAGATGGAGCAACAACGTATAAACTATACCATATACCATGCCTACTTTAGCTCTTTTCGTTAACATTGGAGCATATGCATTTCTTTTAACATTTGAGTGAACAAGTGATGATGAAAACCAAACCCACTTCAGTAACAGGTCGCTATATATGGCTGGAAGTAAAATAGGTTGGTTTCATATTACAAAAGTTAAGTGCATTTGAGCTACAAATAAAATAATAAAGTCCAATAATTTACACAATATTTACTTATTTAGAGACGTCATCATTTTACTCTTGCTTATTGAATTCACATTTTTTATCATGTAATAATTAGAGTATATATATATATATATATATATATATATATATTATAATTATCAAGTCTATTTACATTCACTCTTTTATTATAACATCTAATTAATATTATTAATAACCTGCAGAGGATTCCATGTTAATTTATAGCTTATTGATGCCACTCTTTACCTAAAGTACGAAAAGTAATTTCCTTAGCACTAGCCCCAAGCTAACTTTATTATATGTTATATTTTTTTAATAATATATATTATATAAAATTAAACTATATTTTTAATTAATATATATAATCTAAAATATTTTATTAAATATTATTTTTATGTTTATTTAATTATTGTTTTTATTTTACATTCACTCTTTTTAAAATTAACAATTTCTTAATTGTACATTAATATTAAAATAAATATTAGATTGTAATTGTTTAATATAAATGTTTAATTTATAAAAAAAATAATTTTGTTAATATTATCATAGGTTCCATCATTTGGTTTACAGACTATTATTTATGTTTGGAAGATAATAAAGATCAATTTAAAGTAGCCTAAACATTTTTATTTGGTTTATCAATTATTATTAAAATAAATGAATAACTTTAGAAATTATAAATACATAATTATAAATGTCAATATATACAGTTATTATTAATATTAAATTAAATATAATAATTTTGTGTTAATGTTTTTTTGGTATTATTAATATTAAATTAAATATAATAACTTTGTGATTAAGAAAGTTTAATCTTTGTTTTGTTGAATTCTTTGCATGTATTTGTTTTAATTCAATAGTTATAGAGTTATAATTGTAAGTCACATCTATTTTATCCTTAAAAACATGTTAATCACAATGAACATGTGTGGTAATTCAGAAAAGGGGTGGTTGAATCTGAATGCACTTTTTTGATCAAGAAGACAAGTGAAGTTTGCTGTCAAGTTTTGACTACTTGAGTTGCAGGGAGACAAAATGACTTTTGTCTCATAGAAGTGCAGCAGAATAAATAAAGCTAAACTCAAGAAGAACAGCAGCCCGTATCTTGGTTCGGCTACCACCACTGCAGTTTACATCCAGTCTCCACCACAATCATGGTGGAATTCCACTATAATTTTCAAGAATTACAAACACCAATTCAAAGAAAATTATACTTGCCTTAACCAAGAAATTACCATAAATGTTATCCCAACTCACAAGGGGAACCTCTCAGACTCATGACACAAAACAAAAACTATTCTAAAACTTAAAATCAATTTCCACTAATGGCTTTTACTCAAATGCCTACTCTCTTGTCTTTTTTTCTCATGGCTTTTACTAATATTTCACTATTAGCTCTTTACCTCCATGAAAACAAGAAAACTAGGCTTAGTAAAGCATATAAAATATTCAAAACATTTGAAGGAGAAAATGACAGAATTCACAATTCTGAATTGCTCAAGAATATGGATGAAATGCTCTTTATTTGTGATTTCTTTCCTTCTTATTAGAATCAAGGCAAATCATATTGGTAGGGAGTGGTCCGAATGGCGCAGAGTAGTGGCCAAGGTTGGTGTTGCAAAACTACAATTGCAAAACACCCAAAGTTGCAGAGCAGAGGTAGTGGAATTGCCTTCCTTGTTGTCCTTGCTTCTCCTTTTTGTACTTGATTGATCTTGGCCCTTGATTTCAATCTTTGGCTCCAAGTTTTCATCTTCAACCCTCCATTTTGATTTTGTGGTTGATTCTCAATGATTTTGAGAAGAGATTTTGATTTCTTTCCCTCCAAAGTTCCAAATAATAAGCTCCCTTTGCCTCCAATTTCTGCTGAATTTCTGCATAATGAAATAAACAATAACAGCAAATAAGACAGCAATATGGGCTTATATTTTGAAGTGTAATAGCACCAGAATTGGGCTCAATAAACTCTTAAACCAACAACACAAATAATGGGCTTTTTGCTTAACCAAAAAGACACAACAAATCAAACACACTATGGGCTTTTTTTAATCCAACCAAACAATATTTTTGTCATTATTAAAAACCAATTACATCATAAACTCAACACACAGTGCAGTGATTAGTTTCGTGTATATTATAAATGTTATTTGGTATTTATAAAAGAAATGCATTCGTTTTTTATTTTTTTCCATTTTTTTAGAATTATAATATATGTAAAATTTAGTTAAAAATTATAATTAGGAAAATAGTAGTAGAGATCAATTTAGCAACCGCTTTTAAGATTTTGATGTTATGTATTAGTGACCAATTTAGCAACAAAAAAATTAGCAATCAAATTAACAATCAATGTATTAGTTGCTAATAGAGATCGAAAAATGTAGTTGGTTGCTATTTAATAATCGGTTTAGCAACAAAAAATGGTTGCTATTTAGCAACTGATTTCATCAGCAATTAATTTAGCAAATGATTTATTGGTGACTATTTAGCAACAGATTTTGTTAGCAACCGATTTAGCTACTGTTTTTTTTAACTCATGTTAGTCACTTTTGGTTGAAAATCGATTGTTAAAATTTAGCAACCACCAAAATCAATCGCTAAATCAGTTGTTATTCCAATAATTTTTTGTAGTGTAATTTTTGAAATAGGATTGGGAGGCCTAACTCATCTTCTTAATTATTCTTCTAATTTTTTTAAAAAAAAATTGTTTTGTTTACTTTCTATGTTTTTTTTTTTAAAAAAAGACACTTATATTTAAATTTTACTCTTTTAAATATTAGGAAAATAATTAAAATAATAAATTAGGATTTTTTATCACTATTCCTAATTTTTATATACATTTAGTTAGCATGATTGATCATGACTATTGGATAGATAAAATAGTATCTACATATATGATCACATAAATACTTTTAGGATTTAGCAAATACTTTAATTTAATAAAGTTATATATATGGATTGTTTTAATGTATTTATGATGTATTTGTTAAATAAAATTATTAAGAATTTCTGCTAATAATAGCATTAACATGTGTCTTAAACATTTAAATCATATTTCTATTTTTTTTATCTATAACCAGTTAAATTAAAAAGAAAACATATATGATACCTGATAAGTAACTGCAATTTAGCTAATAAATGTAGAATTTAATTTTCATACACTGTGAGTATAAAAGATTTTTACACAGCCATTTAATCATATATTGTCATATCACCAAAAGTAATTAATTTTCAAACTCACTACTTCCAAAGTCATAAATACATAAATCTGATTGAATAACTATGTAAAACTCTTTAAATTGTTAGTGCATCAAAATTAAACTCATAAATGTATTAATAATATTTTCAATACAGAATTTTTTTAAAAAAAAAAATGTTTAAGTCTTGAATATGCATGTTTATTTATTATCTATTTTTTTTCTTAAAGAAATTCATAAGTAAACTTAACAAATATCTTAAAGAAAATTTTAAAAAGGAAAAAAAAAAGTTAGATTATAAGATTAAAGAAGGAGATAAAATAAAACACGAGTTTGAGGTTCCTTTATTTTATTTGTCTGTCTGCCTATTAATTTTGAATTTTGATATGCACATAATAATCCTTTAATTTGGTGAATGATTACAGGATTGTTATTCTTAAATAATGGTATTGCGTTTCACACGAAGAAAGCTAATACAAGCTACTATAGGATTAGTTGACTGGTCTGATGTTTCCCATGTGGAATAATTAGAGACTTGAAATTACCAGAAAAGGCACCATCACTTATTAATTCTTTAATTAATTAATGGAGAACTCCATTATCATCAATCTTTGAATAATATCATACCAGGCTACCAGCATGCATAATAATTTCCTATCCCCACATATTGCATCCCCATTTGAGGTATGAGGTCACATTGTTTCTTTAATGGCCTCCACAATCCACATCAATAGATACCTTAGAGGAGAAATTAAATTCTTAGGTTTATATATATATATATATATATATATATATAATTCTTAGGCGCTTTAATTTTAGGATATTTCTTTGGATTTAGCTAATGCGTACATTATCAATTAAAACAATTTTATAGAAAAATTTAGATTCTATTTTCCAATCTTAAAAAAACTCGCAAAGTTTCCATGACTAAACATGAGTGTTGAGCACACAAGATTTCATGGCTCCTAAATATATGATCGTAACTCATGCTTTTCATCGTTTGGAGTGTTAAATGACACGCTACACTCACAAGACAACGTGGTTGATTGATGAGTTAACAGAGATTTATCATATTAAAAAAACTTAGAGCAGTAAATAATCAACATTATCATTATATGACGTCGTTTTAACTTTCAACCAATTTAAACACTAATATATATTAAAAACTAGGTCGTTTTATTAATTTCAATATGTCACTTAACGGAGATGAAGGAAAGGAAAAATATGAGTTACGATCTCATATTTGGTGACCAATGTGAATTCGAACTCAAATTTAGGTTTAACCCCGTCAACAACTAACACAAATCGTCTTTTCTCATATTGTTAATTATTAGAAACGCATAGTGATGTCTCAAATAAAATCACTTGATTCAACTAATTGTATAATAGACGATTTGCCCATTTTTAGTAGAAGTGATGAGATGAACAAGTATTTGGATTGGAAAGAGAAAGAAGAACATATACGTATATAATTATTGATCTGTATTATATTCTTATTAATTTGGTGATTTAATTCCTGATGTAAATCCTCTAAAACGTTAAGTATTTCAAATTGACAATGTAACTAACAAAATCTAAAGTTTCAAAAGTAAAAGTTTAAATATTTAGAATATATGGAAGTCTACAAAATTAAAAGTAACACTTTAATAACTATAGAGTTTGTTTCTGAGTGGGTAGCAACTTATCCAATAGTAAGGTTAGAATTAAAAGGGACCATATTATTGTGCCGTTCACATCTAAATAAATTAAAACTCAATTGGATAGAAAAGGGATCTTCCATCGACAAACAATAAAACGTTGTATAGTTGACTTTGATAAAGCATAACACACGTGGATTTATTAGTGCTTCTTAGAATATTATCCAAATTAAACTCCAACGTTTGAAGTGGCGCAGGCCCCTATTTCCTGCACTAAATTAAAGTATGTATATCTCCTATTGAAAAATAATTTCTCCTTATTTACACTAAAACTGAAAAACTATATATAGTAGTTATTGCATGCCTTCGATGCAATGCATAAACGTTTCATCTTTCATTTCACACATATACACTACTTATTGAAACAAAAGTGTGCAACCATCATCACCATGATCACTACTACTACTTCGCTTATCATCCAATTTCACTATCTTATTGTTTTCTTTCTCGTTCTCACCTTATTGAACTCTCATGTAACAATGTCACGCAGGCTCTTTGAATCTCCATGCACAAAAGAGACACATGAGAAATGGATGGAACAATATGGAAAAGTGTATAAGGATGCTGAAGAGAAAGAGAGAAGGTTCCAAATATTCAAGAACAATGTTGAGTACATTAAGTCATTCAATTCTGTTGGGGACAAAGGTTTCAAGCTTAGTGTTAACCGATTTGCGGACCTAACCGTTGAAGAGTTCAAGGCTTCTCTTAATGGCCGGCTCCAGAAGAGTGGTTGGCCGGAGGCGGCAGCGGAATTGGAAACGACGTCTTTTAGGCATGAGAATGTGACTGACATTCCAAAAACCATGGACTGGAGGAAAAGAGGAGTTGTTACACCAATCAAGGACCAAGGCCGATGTGGTATGTAAATTTTAAAAATAAATAAATATAAAAAAATTAATTTTTAATTTGTCAATATTAATCACATATAAAATATAAAATTTAAAATTTAAAATAAAAAACTTTTAATAAGTTAACCTTGAAAATTTATTTTATTCCCTAGTTAGAACTAAAAATAATGATGACCATGCATTGTTGATGATGCATTATTTCATGATAAGAGACAATTACGTCATGAGCTCATGAATCATGATGATGAAAGAATAATCAAAAATCAAAATTTTTTATGGAATTTATGTGCTCATAATAATAATCAAAAATTTTTACGAAAGAGTAAAAATCGGCATAAATGATGACAAAGATTTAGAATATATACAAAATTTATAAAAATGTTGATTATTTGAAAGCATTATTTTTCTGCTGACAATAAAGTAATTGATCATTAGTTCTATGTATATAAACGACATAATTTTAGTAACATCACTAGTGTTGAGCTCATCAAAATTCATACATATAATAATATTAGATAATATAAAATTATGGGACCAACTATTTCATTCAATACTAATAATTTTAACAATAAAATTTTGATTTTGTTGCATTCTTTTAATTTAGCCACTAATTTTCTTGTTGCTTAATTTATATATATATATATATATACATATATATATATATATATACACACGTTGGTGAGTATTTCGAATATGTAAACATACAAATGTTAGGAGTTTAAATCTCATGTATAATTTATTGGCTAACAGTAAATCCCCCTTATATATATTGCTGATATTCTTCTTGTATTCAAAACAGCTAGTTGTTGGGCATTTTCAACCGTGGCTGCAATTGAAAGCTTTCACAAAATAACTACAGGTAAATTGGTGTCTTTATCAGAGCAAGAGCTAGTAGATTGTGTAAGAGGCGACACAGAAGGATGTATTGGTGGTTACGTGGAAGATGCCTTTAGATTCATTGTTAAGAAAGGAGGAATAGCGAGTGAATCAGTCTACCCTTACAAAGGAGTTGATAAAACTTGTAAGGCAAATGAAAATAAAACAAAAGAACATAGTGTAGCTAAGATAAAAGGGTTCGAGAATGTTCCTTCTAATAACGAAAAGGCACTCCTCAAAGCCGTGGCGAAACAACCAGTGTCGGTTTATATTCAAGCTGGTGGGCATGATTTTCAATTTTATTCGAGTGGGGTTTTTAATGGAAAATGTGGAACTGAGCCAGACCATGTTGTTACGGTAGTTGGTTATGGTAAAGACAAGGATGATACTAAGTATTGGATTTTAAAGAATTCATGGGGTATTGAATGGGGAGAAAAAGGATACATGAGGATAAAGAGAGATATTCTTGACAAGAAAGGATTATGTGGACTTGCCAACAATGCTTCGTATCCGATTATGTAAGGCTTATTGTCTTTTTCGTTTGACTTTTAATTTCTAAGTAGTGTATGTCTATGAAAAATGTGTTGTGTAATAATGTGTTAAATAAGATGTATTAAGTGGAACTCACTATATATGCAAGTGGGATGGTGAAATGTTTAAGAGAAATTTATATATGTCGGGTCAACTAGTGTCCAAAAGATTAGCACAAATAATGTGTGTAATCCTGTGATTTCAATCATGTGAACTTCTCTTGATATAAATCTATATTTGGAATGAGAGCTATGGTTTTAAAATTTCAGAAAATGACCGCATTTATCTTTTTTTAAAGAATTTTGTTAAATAGAACGCATTCCATAGAATTCATGGATTATAATTTCTCTATAAATAAAAGCTTCCAACCCACTTACAAAACATTGCAAGATTTCAGAATCATTTAAATTCAGGCTTTGAACATAAGAAACAAAATCAAAAAAATATTCATCCACACTTTCAAGTTATTCCATTAGAGATGATATCGCCATACACCATCACAGAAAGAAAGAATGATAACCAATCAAAGCACCAATGTTACGAGTAAGATATTCCTAAAATGATATATAATTGAAGAGATTAGAGATGAAATAGAAAAAGATTAGATAAGGAGAAAATAAAATTCCCAAATTAGGACTAAAGAGAAAAATAAACAATTCACTAATTTCAAGCATACCTATTACAATATTACTCTCACCATTTATATAAAACTAACTAATTAAAATACTCAAATAGGACTATAGGCCCAATTATACAAGTAACAAGATACATAAAGTTAAACAAAACTAGTTAAATCAACTCGATGGTATATTTTAGATACCATAAGATAATAAATTTTGTTTTAAAAAAAAATCTTAAGCTATTTATTTAAATAACAAAGAGCAACTCATTCTCCTTGCTCTCTCCAATTAAATTATACTACATAGCATCTTTTTTTAATTTTAAATTTTAAAATTAATAACAATTAAAACCACACAACTATCAGCATTAATGCATTTTAACTCTTTCACCCTCTCTTTCCAACTCTTCTTCTCTCTCCATAAGTTTCTTCTTTTAATTTTTCTTTCAACTTTCAATTTGTTCACTCTATACTTTTTTTCTAATTCTTATAATTTCTCTCTCAATTTGCAATCATGGTACCTATTCACAAAATAAGATTAATTTAATCTCAAGTTTTTATCAACACAATTTATTTTTTTATATTCTTTTTTTTTCATTTAATAATTGTTAAATTTTATATTTTAATGTGTTAAAATTTTAATAATTCAGTTATTGTTGTTAACTATCTTAAAATTATTTATTCATCAATACAAAAAATGATGTTTAAGTATTAATAAGTATACTAATTAAATGGTGAGATTTATGGAAGGAAATCCAATTCTCCATTTTCTCAAGTAACTATCTATCATATGACATATTTTTTTTTTGGTAACTATCATATGACATATTTAGCAACAATCAAAACATTATTCTTTATTAATAAATAAATAATTTAGAAATATTCAAAACAAAAACTAAATATATAAAATATAATTTTAACACAATAAAAAATAACAAAAATGAAAGAATATGCTATTACAAAAAAAAAAAAAAAACGCATAAGAGAGAAGAGAGTAGGGTATGAGAGAGAGAAGAAGAGCTGAAGAGAGAAGATGAACAAGTTGAGATTAATGTAGTTAGTTTTGTGATTTTAATTATTATTAATTTTAAAATTTTAAATTAAAAAAAGATGTTAGGTGGCATAATTTAATTGGATAGAGTAAAGAGAATAAGTTGCTCTTAGAGCAACTAATAATTTCTCTAATTTGAGACCATTTCATTGACCGGTTCAATTTTATAAAAATGAACAGAATTATAAAAATGGTAAAAAATGTCAAATCGATGGTTAATTATGAATCGGTTAAATAAGGTTAATTTTTAGGGAAGAAAAATGGTTTTTCTTAAATTTTATATTACATTTTAAATAATTTTAGTATTGATAATGTTAGGTGTACATTTATTTTGTCCAATCAAATTTAACAAAGTGATTAATTTTTATACTAAATAAAAAATAATTTTGATGTCAAATAACATAAAAATAGTATATAAATAATCTTCTATTTGAGATCAAAATAATTTTTTTGTAAAAAAAATAAATGATTTAATTAAATTTGATTGGTAAAATAAATGTACACCTATAATTATTATTTTACAGTATATATCTATTTTGATTCTTAAATAATTTTAAACCAGACATATTAATTTATTTTCTAATTTTTTGTTTTGTAAATCAAATTAGTCCGCAAAACTATGTTAGTACTTGGCGGAGCAAAGGGCTTTGATGATCAAAATAAAAAGTTGAAGACTAAAAAGTTATCAATTTTAATTATGAACTAAGGTGTCTAGTTTGAAAATTTTTAGTGATGCTCAGGCTCATTGGAGCTCAGTCCAATAACAAAAGCCAAAATACAAAAAGAGCTCATAACTTAGCCCAACCAAATAAGTTAAACATGTCACATATACCTACATTAAATATATATGTAACTCACTTCCTATTTTGAAATCAAATTAAATGAAAGATCATAACTACACTATCTTAGCTCCCAAAATAATAGAAATTTGATTTCCTCATCTCAATGGACTCCACAAACACTACAGTTTATCCTAAATGCCTATAAATATGGTAACTTAATCTAAAGTAAAAGTATATTATTCTTTTTTTGATATATTTAACTTTCTCTAATACACTTTATTAACTTGAGCGTCAGAATGATCTTGCAGGTCCACCTTTCGTCGTTCCAAGCTCCGGCCTCATGTGCTCTTCTTTTTTGAAGTCTCGCTAAGCACTTACACTTGAGGAAGAGCTCTTTCCCAACAACTAGCATAGAACAAGTGACAGAACAAGTGACTAAAACGAGTATATACTCATACATTTGAGTAAAACGATTCAATTACGATTAATGATTATATTTTCAAAGCAATTAATTTTAATTAATTAATTGGAGCTTTCTATAGTAAGGAAAGTATAAATAGATTCTTAGTGAACCATAATTAAAGTAAAATAAGAGATTGGTTCGCAATTAATATTTTATGAGTGAGAAGTAAATTCATAAAACATGAAGACCTGATCTTAGAAAATGATTAATTAATACTTTACACATGAAATGGGTCATTTAAGACATGACACCTTTAAGACAGTGCCTCTCTTATACTTATCCAATATCCACTTCTTTAATAATCAAAATTTTAAAAATTTTAAAAATTTTAATCCCAATTCCCAATACAAGTAAATAAAATGTAAATAAATTAAAAAAAAACCTCCTAAAATTAAAAAACATAACCAACGCAAATTTGGTTTTTTCTTTTCCTTCAGATATGTGTTATATGGATGATTTTTCATCCTAATAAAATAATGTTTTTAAAAGCCCCAATATAAAAGTTAAGAATAAAAAAATTACAAAATAGAAAATTACTTAAAAAAAAAAATTAAAAATAAAAACATAAAAAAATATAAAGTTTAAAAAACAAGAATTAAAAATTAAGAAAATTATAAAAATAAATAAAAATAAGATAAAAATATTAAATTAAAATTAAAATATCTGAAAACGGTAACAAACCCAAAAAATTTTAATAATGAGCAAAAATACACTAAAACTAAAATCATGTATAAATAGTACAAAAAGCTAATAATTTTATTCATTTATTTTGACAAATATAATCTTACTTATATATATTTAAAATAATTATGCATAACAGCTAAAATACACAACATTAACTAGAAAAAATAGGAAACCATTTTTTTCTGTTAATTCTCAGTCGGCTTTTTAAAAAATATTATAAATTTTAAATCATAAATTCTAAATCTTAAAAAACTGAAAACTTGTATAATTAAATAAAAAGTTGATTACTATTGCCTAAATAAAATTTAATTATCTGTACTTATTCTATTATTTAATAAATAGATGCTATTTTTTTCTTATCTCAACTAATTTTTGAAGAAAAAATACTATTAATTTTCAATATGTTTAAAAGACTAACCTTCAATTTGATAATTAAATAATCAGAAAATTAAAAAAAAGACATCATTATAAAAAATTTTATTATTAATTTTGATATTAAGTCAAATTTAAGAAGATATATTATTGATATCTTAAAATTTAGATGCTCAAATATAAAAAAAATATTCAATTCATAAATAAATTCGTTAAATATTTTAAAAATATTAAATTAATAAATAAATATGTAAAATATTGATATTAAAGTTAAAATAATATTTTAATTATGAACACACTATTTTCTTTAAAAATTTTCAAACCCTGTAATTTTTCTTTCGGTATTATTTCTTAATCCTAACCCTAAACACAAACTTAATACCTTAATAACGCACGTGACTACGTTAACTTCTTCACATTCTGATTAAATCCTAAACCCAAATAATATTGTTAATTTAAATTATCGCATTTACATTAAAGATTTCCTCTCCATCACACTTAAAACTGATTTTATAACCAAAAATAACATTTTAATTTTGAATTTATGCTAAATTCACCAAACATTTCAATTAAAGATAATTTCCATGACCACTTTACCCTTCCATATCCAAACTTAGGGTTTAGAGTTTTTCATCAAAAGTATATATATATATATATATATATATAAAAGGAGTTTAGGGATAAAGTGCTTACACATTACAAGAAAATATCAAAACACCGTTCACTCAAGCATTTCCCATTATTTTCATGCCAACCCTATCGACAACTACAAAATCACATTTTTCATATACAAAACCATGATATTCTTATATTAGCAAGCATCCATTACAAAAATAAAATGTTCATTATTTTCGCAAAGAAAAAAGAATTGGTTGTTTTTCCATTGCTTAATACAGCGAAAATTAAAACAAAATGTCAATTCATTTTCAAATTAAAAATATATCAAATTCAAATTAAAAACTTAAACTTTTAAAACTTTTGACAAGAGAATACGGTTGTATGCTAGTAAATAGGAAAAGTTGTAATTTTGGATTAAAAATATTTAAAATTACACATTTCTAAATTATATTATTTTAAAATTTAATAATTAAATATAATTTGATACAATTTGAATCATATCAGTTAAACTATTGAAGTTGTTATTAGATTTTAAAATTATTAATTTTTTCCCTAAAATTATATCTCATTCAAATTTAAAAAAATTAAACTTTTAAAAATTTTTTACAAGAGAATACGGTTGTGATGCTTGTAAATAGGGAGAAGTTGGAATTTTGGATTCAAAATATTTAAAATTAAACATTTCTAAATTATATAATTTTAAAGGTGAACAATAATTTTTTTTAACATTGTAAGTTAAAAACTTCTGAAATTTTAATACGACAACATGTTTATTTTTACTTAAATCTATTCAAACTACAGTAAAAAAAACTACACTACAAAATAAGAATAAATTTAATTTCTGAATTTTTATCTATTAATTAATGAGAAAGCTCAAAAATCAACCAGTATATTTTGAAACATGACTTATTTATCAGACAAAAAAAATACTTATTTATAGGATTTTTTTTATGTAAATAAAAAAATATGAATTTACTTGAACAAATTTTTCTATAAATATTTACTTTATGTGTCTTTTTTCTAGTGCCGTGGAATTGGGTGGCGTGACAAGTTGCTCCAATGTCACTGGATAGGGTGAGGTACTGGAGGCTTTGGGCTGCAGGCCGAGTCACGCATGCATGGGGTGCGGCATTGCACCAACGCATGTGTGCCGTGATGCTCCCCACGGCATTGGTGGGTCTGAGCCAATTCTGCACATGAGGGTCTCGGCATTTGTCTCAAGAAATCTGGGTTTAAGATTTTCGACCAACATATCTTTGTTAAAAAAAAGTATAACAAGGTTTATTTTAAAAAAAAATTATGTTACCTCTTGATTTAATCAATAGGTATATTAAAATAATCCATGACATGAGAAATAAATTATTTTTAATACTTACTACTAATTTTATCTTTACATTATACATGAATCAATTATCAAATAAATACATTAATATATTTATTTATAAAACTAATAAGTTGTTATAATGGTGTAATAATATACTTGTTTTATGAAGCTAATAAGTTGTTATAATTATGTCAAAATACTACAAATTTGAGACTTAAATATTTTTTTTTTGTGACTATGAGACGTAAATATTGCATGAAATATAATATATATTGTATTTTTGGGTAGTTAATTCATGTATAATATAAGAATAAAAATGATAGTATGTATAATAAAAAAAATATAATTTTTCATGTCATGAATTTTTGTATAACTATTGGTTAGGTAAAAAGATAATCCAACTCATTTTTTTTTAAAAGTTTTTTTTCTATAAATGTGATACAAAATGATCATTTATTTTCAAATGGTGTATTTTAATAATTTATTTGAAATA
>JASCZI010000648.1:11529-31640 GCA_036250425.1 Stylosanthes scabra | reverse complement strand
TTTATATATATATATATATATATATATATATATATATATATATATATATATATATATATATATATTTATTTATTTATTTATTTTGGATCACTCCAGTTCTTGTCATTGTAAGAAAATCCCAAATTTAAAGTGTAACACCCACTCTATTAATGATGAGTATTACTATAATTTCGTCTAGGAATAACATTAGTAACAAAACGAAAATAATACGAAAGCTATTCAAGAAATATTTGGATGCTGAAAAAACTATTAAAAAAAAAAGTTTTCTATCCATAAAAAATGGATTTTGTATGATAAAACTATCCAAACGTCATTAAGGAGATATTGATTTTAAGTAGTTTTGGGTGACGTTTTGAAAAGTTTTGTCATACAAAACTCTTCTTTCATGGATAAAAAACTCATTTTTTTCAATTAAATTAATTATTGTTTTTTATTGCCTTATTTATTATTTTCTAGATAATTTTTATTTACTCTAATAAATCAAATAATTAATATAAATAGCATAGTTAGTCAAATCAATTAATTAATATAAATTATAATAAGTTGGATGATATTTGGATATCTTATCATGATTTTTAATTAATATAATTAATAATTAATTAGTCATAATTTATTTGATTTTAAGAAATAAAAGAGATAAATTCAAAAATATTTTCAACAAATCACAACATAATAAATAATTAAATGTTAATTAATAGATTTTATGATTTACTATATAATTCTTTCCTAAACTAACGTGTTATTAATTAATTTAATCACGTGCTAATAGAATTATTTTATTCTCAATCATGTGTTAATATAATAAATATATTTAATGATATATATACTGATTGATCTAATTATGTATTAATAGAATAATTTATTCTCAATCATGTAAAAAAAGTGTGTTAAATATTGATTTATGTTTAATTTAATTAAAAAAATACTTTCTCAAAATACAAAGCAGAATAAAGAGGTAGTCAAAAAATTCATTTAATAAATGCTGATTGTATTTTAATTAATATAATTAATATAAATTTCTTACATAAAATAGAACATTAAAAAGCGATGTAGATATATAAAGAGAAAAAAAACCAAATATGCTGGTCTTGATAAATAAGAGCTCTTAGCATGGATTTGGTAAAGCTTTTCGATTAAGTACTCTTGCTAGCAGGAGCCATTTTTTGCGTTTGGTAACTCAAAAAGCCGATGAGCTTTTATTTCCGGCTTTTAAGAGTCGGAGATGCTTTTGAGAGCCAGCAAGAATAGCTTTTCAGAATTGGCTCTGGCTCCTCAAAATGTGAAATGACTAATTAACCATATCTTTTATTAAAAAATCAATTTTACCCTCAATTAATTATATTTAATTTTACATTAATGCAATACATAGTAAAAAAATGTCGTTTTAATAATTTAATACTTTGAGAGCAACTATCAATTTAATACTTTGAGAACAACTATCAAATACATTTTACCAAACGTTATATGTGTGTCTTCTGCCTATTGAGGGCAATTTTGAGCGATTTTACCAAACGACTATATTGTAGCTTTCGAAGAATCGCTTTTTGAGAGCCCAAAAAGCTCAACAGCTTTTTAAGAACCAGAGCATCACCAAAAAATCAATCATTTTAAATTTAAATAACTTTGATAATTTGATATAATTACTTAGTTATATGATGGTTGAAATATAAATGGAATTGGAGTGACAAAATTTGATTAAATAGCAAAACCTTTTTCAAAACAATCTAAATAAATTAACGGTCCAATCTTGTTTAATTGACGTTTTTATCTTTTCCTAATTCCTAACTTATTTACTATTTATTTTACTAATAATCATATTCTTAAGTTTTATTAATGTATATTATTATACTAATTAATAACCTAAAAAAATCATAAAGTAATTCTGTTACTTTTTTGATTAATATTTATTCATATTTTCGATTCATCCAACGCTTTTCAACTTTTTTTACAACAAAATCCAACTTCAAAAATTCATTCATTCAATACATCATTGATGCTTTTTTTTTTTCAAACCACTTCTACAATCAAAATTGGTTATAAATATAAAAAAAAATTATAAATCAACATTTATATTTGTTTATGAAAATATTATTCTTTAATTGTAACATAATATGTCTAATATATCTTGATCAACATAAATATCATTAAAAAATTGACAAATAAGAAAAATTAATAATAATAATAATAATTACATATATATGAATTGCAATAAAAAGAAATATGCACGGATGAATTAATGTAATAATAATAATAATAATAATAATAATAATAATAATAATAATAATAATAATAATAATTGTTATAACGATATATATGTTTAGGGTAATAGACTAAGTAAATAGAAATTAAAATTTTAACATAGAAATATAATATGTGAATATAAAGGATGAAGGGAAAAAATAAGATAAATTATTATTCGAAACAAATTTAAAAAAAAAACTTAACGAAGAAGAAGATATAACACGATGAAGAAATAATAAAATTATACCTGACTACAATAGATAAATAACACGATAATTTGACTCTAAAATTTACACTTGTTAACCCTAAACCGACACCGTATATATGGTCTTGTAAATATGATACAAATCAATTTTAATAATGACCAAATAATTAAAAAAAGTTATCCTAGAAGCCAATAATAAAATTAAATCTTTTTAAATCAATTATATTAATTTAAAAATCATGTTAATTGTATTTTTGGAATCAATGAATTAATATAATTAATTCTTAAAAAATCATGTAATTTTCTGAATCAATTATATTAATTTAAAACGAAGCTGAATTATTTTAATTGATTTGGAATGGCAATTAATAATTTTTCGGCATCAAAGTCGGTCGCATAGCCTTTATAAATCGTTTGTTGCTATCCTCGCTATTGCTCCTTTATCTCCCTACTAATACTTTACCTAATCCTAGATTTTTGCGGTGGATCAGGGAGAGTGATGGGTGCAATGGATGCTTTGGAGTCAAAACAACGAAAAGGGGAGCAGGGAGAAATGCCGGAGGAAGGGTCTCTTTGCCTTGTGACTTATCGAGAATTGTACGTGATCAAGCTGAGCAGTTTAAAGAAGCAAGATGATGTCAAAGATTGGACTCGTTTGCCTCCACTGGAGTTTGATTTCGTTTTGGAACTTCCTGAGCCTGGTTTGTGTCCGTTCGAATTTGAATCCAAGATCTATATGGCGTCCAGCGTAATGCCTAACTTTCTCGGTACAAAATCACTTTCCTATGTGGAGCTGAATCCCACCCCAATTTACGAATTCAAATTTGAAGAGCCTTCTGTTATGCCTGTGAAATCACTGGGTCCTGCACCCGTGCCTTTTCACCGAGCATTCATCGCAAACACGCCAGACTCAGGCGATGTGTTCTTCCATATCGGTCGTGCATCAAAAATAAATGACTTACCTCCATTTTTCATTCTTTCTTCTAGTTCTAGAGTTTGGGAACCCTTAACCCTTCCACCGTGCTTCAGTGACCTTCGCACGCGATTGATGATGTTCGTCCTTCAGAACAATCTCTTTGTTTGTTCAGATGTAGGTCGCCCCTATTTGGCAAACTTTGACCCCATAACACAGTCTTGGAAGACTGAGCCTAACGCCGTTAACAATCTTTCAAACTTCATAATAGATAGGAGTTTGCTTTACGTATGAGGACGTGAAGTATGAGGAGGAGGAGGAGGAGGAGGAGGAGGAGGAGGTGGAGGAGGAAGATCCTGATACACATGTGGAGAAGGTGTTTGCCATTCTGGTTAACCACAACAATGGCAGTGTTGCATTATATCAACGCCTTTGCTTGGCCTCCTATCAAGGGAGGAAGATTTCAGCATAAGACAAGTCTTTGCGGGTTATGAAACTTTCTTGAATTATGTTCTCTCAAAATTTAGCCCATCATACAAAATTACATTTTTTCTAATAATTTGCTTTTATCTATTTTTGTCTATCTCATGATTCTAATGCTTACTTGCCCTTTTTAAAATTGACTTTTCCCCTTTCAAATTTTGTAAACTTGTGTTAACAAATTATTCTATTGCAAGGTTGGATACACAACCAAACGCTGCACATGCATGCAGCGAGTTTGCCATGGTCATTAGCTTTCCATTTTATGTTTTTTTTTGCTAGGCATGACTTGTACTGCTATCTGCTTTTCAATTTTTCATGAGCATTTGCTGGCTTTTCGCATTAGTCGTTTGGTGGTTTGCTTGAAACAACTATATTTTCTTATTGCGATATTATATATATGAATTTGTTTGCTTGATGCTGAAAGCTTGCTTGAAACAAGTATATTTTTCATGAGCACGCCTTTGTTTGGCCTCCTCCCAAGGGAAGAAGATTTCATCATAGGACTAGGCGTTGATAGGATTATGATGAACTTTCTTGAATTATGTCCTACCAAAATAATATTATGAACAGTTGGATAGTTAAGTAAAATAGTTTGGTCAAACATATCAAATTATTTAACCATCTACAATATCATCTTCCTAGAAGTAAAATTGCCATTAGGCATAGCTGCTGCATAGTGATATAGTTTCCATAAAAAGTTATACTAAAAATTAACTCATTACTGAACTGATGAATAACAATGGTTCAGCAACTCCCATGAACAAAAACAAAACCTGCAAAATAATAAAACTAAAAAACAAGAAACAAATCTCTTATGTAACAAGACAGAGGAACTTGATTCAAGTGGCAGATACTTGTTTTCCATCCTTGAACAGGGTCTTCTCTTCCTTCCAACAACAAGATTCTGCTAAGAGAATTAGCCTCAAAATGGAACAAAATTAAACATATAAATTATTCTACAACAACAGCAAATTCCTGTGCTGATATCTACTCATCAATGGCAAGAGTAGTTGTTGTTGTTGTTGTTGTTGCGTTTGGTAGTTTTGGTGCCACCATGTCCTCATTCTCAAGACAGATCTCAGAATGTACCTGTCATAGAACACAGTTAGAAGTGGATGCAACTCAACCATACCAACTAAAACATAAAAAACAAATCTAAACTTCCACCAAGATTCAGGAATAAGAAGTGTTACCAAGGTAGCTGAAGAGAACGAACCGAAACCCGCCATGGCTTTGCTTAACTGAGAAGTATACTGAGGCAAACGCAGCGAGGCCATGAATGCTAGGTAGTAACAAAAGATGCCAAGAACACAAGCATGAGTTGTGAGAGGGTGAACATGGAAAGGTGATGGTGTGGTTCCTGTGCTCTGGATTTGAAGAAATGCAAGAAGTGCAGCAATGATGAATGCATGGATTTCATGGAGACCATTGATGAAGGGTTTAGGAGTGATTGCTGGTAGGTTGATGCTTGGGTTGTAGATGATATAGACACAGTTAATGACTTGTCTCTGGTTGAAGGTAGCTGCCATTTTTGTTTTCAAGAAAAAGGTTAATTAAATTAAACAAAAGAACAGAAATAATAGTAATAAGATACAAGTTAAGAGAAAATCATACCTCAGTTGAGTAGCTTCTGCTCTGATCTGAATAGAATTGGCTGCTATATGGGAAAGGAGAGATATGCCATTTTATAGGGGGAGATATGCTAGATATTTTGTTATTATTTTTATGAATTATTTTAATAACAAACTAGAAATTATATGTATAGAATACAGCACATATAACATTTTTCATTGTTTTCTCAGTAATAATAATTCATGGTGATGAAAGTGACAAACAGCTAGGATCTTGAAACGGTCGAAAAAAACACTGTAGTGGAGAGATCCTACATAGATACGCTTCCTTTGACAGGACAAATCTCAAATTGTTTTGCTTTGTCGTTTTATAGTCCAAGTTACAGTGTTGAAATATTCAACTAATAAAAAATGTTCCATCTTCCATGAATAGTAATTAATTCTGTTATATCCTGATTAGTATTACTAATTTTTGTTTTTGTTGGAACCCTGAGCTATTATAAGGTACTAATAATCAAATATGGTTTAAATCATTAAGATTCTAGATTTAAGAAGGTTTGTTTATGGGCATCAAACCATGACAAATGAAAATGGGATGATGCAAAAGTTCCTAGCTGCTAGTGCTAAGGAGGTGATTTTGAAGCTTGTTGAAGAGGTTTTTAATCTTGGTTCTAAATCCAAAATGATTACTTTGATCTATTTCTATATTTTTTAATAAACTTGTATCATGTCATAATCGGTTAGATTGTTATGTGTGCTAAACTCATGAATGCTTTGGACGTCATCATAATGATTAATGACATATATACTACTACCCTAATTACAAAGAACACCACCAAAATCTAGTCCACAAAGATTTGGGTCCAAATGACACACCTGAATCTCGGTTAGGGTACCAATTGTATGAAGGTGGCAGGTGGAAGATAGTGGGTGCTAATACATGAATGTGGAAGGTGGTAGTGGGTATTATGTGCAACATGACATAATATAATAGGTGTGAATTTTTTTTTGTTGGCTATTGAAATATTGTACCAGAGTTAGTTATGCCTTTCTTTGCTTTTTTTTTTTGCTATATATGGCTGCACCTTCAGCCTTTGTAAATTGAAGTTTTTCACTAATACAATGTTTATATTTCTCTCATTTTAAGCTTGTATAGCAGAATCTTCCTTTTTCACTAAGAAATCTGCAGCTCAAAACAGATTTTAACACAATACCCAAATTTGCATGGTATTGACTAGTTTTCCTTGTGGCACTTTCTGCTCGCACCCTCACTTTACCTGCATTCATGGCAGATTATAGCTAATATTATAGATTTAACAAGGTTTGTTTATTCCTTTATGGCATCAAACCATGACAAATAAGATTGGCATGATGCAAAAATTACTAGCTTTTCAAATAGGTTTTGAATTATGCCGAATTTGTTACATGATGAGTGCTATAGTCATGGCATTCTCCAACCTAATATCTACTCTTTTGGGCTGGGTTCTCTGGACTCTAGATTCTCTTCATAGGTTAGAGTCATAACAATAAAAATGGAGTAAATCAAGATAGGTTAGACTCTAGATTTTCTTCATTTAATCATCTTTGATTCTGCTTAACATCCCCATCATAAAGAGTTAGAGACATTACTACTAATCAGAATCTTGTTCACAAAGATTTGGGTTCATAAACTTGTCCAAAATCACACAACTTGAATCCCTTTTTCTTGTCCCCAGAAAAAGTAAAATCCTATGTGGCACTATGTAATTCCCTGCCTCAATTATTCTTGTGAAAACCACATCATGCTAATATCACACGGCACATATCTACACCTACAAAACAATTACCATATGTTCAATAACATATTAAATCAAGAGAATACCGAGACAGAACTTTTCTAGACAAACAGATGAAGAGCATTTTAAAAGTGCAAAACAGTTAAAAGGTAGAAATTATAAAACTTATCCTCCAAATATAGGAGAGTTTATTAGGTTTATCCGAAATTGTTTAGCTCATACTGAAATTGGAACAATTGTATGTTAGGGTAAAAGTTACTAGCTGTTTGAAGAGGTTTTTCACTTTTGACAATTGTATAGTAATTTTTTACTAATATATTAAAAATTGAAAATTAAGAAATCTTAGATATTTTCATTTTTTTTTTAACCATAATATATATTGTAGCAAATATTTATTTTAGAATATATGTGTTATAATTTATTTGTAATAGAAATGATAAATAAATTAAATTTAAATATCTCAAAAAAAAGGTATTTTTCATTAAAAAAATAACTGTTCTGATGTTATTAGTAACATTTTTCATATATAACTTATCAAGGATGTGATTTGTCGTCCAACGCTTTCCTTGTACAGCACATAGCTAAAGTGAAATGATTACTCTGAACTATAACTCAGTGAGGAGTTCTTTTGGAAGTTTTTTAATGGTTGTCTATGAATATAGAATGTTAAAGATAAGTGTAAATAAATATAAGATATGGGATATATACTTTGTAGAACTTAATTCACCTCATTAGAAAATGCTTTATATAGATATTAGGTTAATATAATGAATAACATTGATATTAGGATAATTTTGTTATTAAATCCATTATAATTACCAAAATTATAATTCAAAATGAATAATAAATAAAGTCGAATTATACCCCATTATTTTTTTTCTTTTCTTAGGATACTTTTTTTCATTAAGAATTGAATTTCTATTTAAGAGTTTGTGGGTTGCTATAAAGGCTAAGAAACTAAGTTACAACTCTTTTTTTTGTGTTTTTGGACGAAACTAAGTTACAACTCTAAATAAAGGAAATTTTTGTCCTGGGCCAAGCCCATACATAGAATAAAGGATTGAACTTTTTGTATTAAGGATTATTTTATGAAAGGATCAAGTTGATTTTGTTTTTGTTACCTAAAGGGGCCTAAGCCCTAAAGGACAAAAACAAAACCTAGTATATACCAAAAAAATTATCTAAACTTCTACCAAGATCAAGGTTCAGCAACTTGCGCTCAAAGTTATGAACGCTAATATTGGCGTGAGACATGTTTTGCACACGAGTTCTCGTCCGACATGTGTGTTCAATCCGTGTATTTAAAAAAATAAAAAATTATTCATTCAAACACACTTGATATTCCAAAATATCTATCTTCCGTGCATTATAGATTGATGCTCTTTTCCATTATTGATATTATCATTTTTTTTTTTTTTTGGAATATTGGTGTACTAAAACTAGTGACAATGTTGAATCTAGTGATGTGGATACTGAACTTTGGACTTAGATTAAATTTCCATTAAAAATCATCATAAACTAACCAAGATTCCTTACAATGATTTGTGATGCGTGCTAATTTGATTTGCTTATGAATCAGATTTTAATATAACAAAGCAATTTCTTTAATTAGTTTTTTCTGCAGAATAGTGATTTATTAATGGATCAATATCCATTGATCAAGGAAAAAGTTGAATATAAGAAGGTTGCAAATGGAACTTTTATAATCTCTATTGCAATCTTGACTGATTGAGGAAAAACAGTTAAAGTCTTAGAAGTTATAAATCAAAACATCAAGCAACTCAATATATAGAGGAGATGTTTCCAGAATTAATTATCTTTATCAAGTGAATATTTTATTAGAGAGTTAATTTCTTTCAAGAAGGAAAATTCTACCCTTTTTATCTATGAAGATTATAAAATAGATCTATAGGAGGTTAGGCTTGGTCACCACAAGGAGTTTTGTTGCACGATACGTGTCTATTTTTCAAAAGTACGTTCCTAAAATATGAATAGGTACTCTGAATATATACCAAACAAAAAAAATTGAATATCTTTTAAGTATGTTTAGGTATGTTTTGAGTATGGTTAAATATTTTTTTTTTGTTAAAATTAATTTAAAATTATATTATTTTGAGTTATTTCTTTTTATTTTTTAATTTTTTTTATTTTAAAACTATTTAAATAAGACATTTAATATATTAAATTGACTATTTAAATGTTTTATTTAAAAATAAAAATTTATTTTATTAGTTAATATATACTTGCACATTCGTACTTCATTTTTTTTTAATTTTCGTATTCCATACTGTATTTATACTAGTACCATAATCTATATAACATAGATCGGAAGTTAAAAGACTACCTAAGGCAATTTTAAAGAGTTTGGAATACCTCTATGAAATTGGAAAATTGTCAAGTGAATTCATTATCTTTATCAAGTGAATATTTTATCAGAGGTATAATTTATTTCAAGAAGGAAAATTCTACCCTTTTTATCTATGAAGATTATCAAACAGATTTAGATGAAATTAGGCTTGGTCACCACAAGGAGCTTTGTTGTACGGTACGTCTAATTTTCAAAAGTGCGTTTTAAAAATACGGATAGATATTCTAGATAAATACAAACAAAAAAAAATAATATATTTTAAGTACGTCTTGGGTACATTTTGAATATGACTAAATATATTTTTTTTTGTTAAAATTAATTCAAAATCATACTATTTTGAGTATTTTTTTTTGTTTTTTAATTTTTTTATTCTAAAACTTTAAATATGATATTTAATATATTAAATTGACTATTTAAATATTTTATTTAAAAATAAAAATTTATTTTATTAGTTAATATATACTTGCATACTGTATTCTATTTTTTTTTTTAAATTTTTATATTCTATAACATATTTATACTGGTACCATATCGTATATGTACAACATAGACCGGAAGTTAAAAAACTACCTAAGGCAATTTCTAAAGGGTTTGGAATACCTCTATGAAATTGGAAAATTGTCATATCGTGGAATATAGCAAATAAAAAAGTATAATTTCTTATTTTGTGGAGATAAGGGATATATTATAGGTGTAGAAGGAAGACCTTTTCCAAATCATAGAAGCAAAGAAAAACTGATTTTTGATTAACTCACCCATCTAGAGAAAATATTATTATCCACCCTGCTTGGAAAAATTCAAAAGAACTGCAAATGTTCTTTAAATTTTTGCGAAGAACCTCAACATGGAAGGTAGTGTTTATCCATCCTTTTCTGCTTAAATATAGTGAGAAACTCTTCTATTTTTTAATGCTAAGTACTTCAACAAATTTGTGATCTCTTATAAAAATGATTGGAGCTGAGCTTGAATCCAATAACATTGAGCTATCGGGTTGGCACAGAAGGTTGAGTGATAAAGAAATGAGAAGCATTTTTGTACGGTGCAAGCTATTCAAATAAGGGAAAAGCTTATCAAACTTCTCCTTTGCATGTAGGAGAGTTTATTCGGTTTATCCAAAACTGCTTAGCTCATATCAAAATTTTGGTAAGTAATTTGTTTTATATTTCTAATTAATTAGTTAAATAATAAATATTATTATATAATATTATTATAGTTTTTTTAATTATTCATAATTGTTTTACAGGAATAAATCCCTCAATGTCCAGACAACACTCACACTTATGTTTATAAACATAGTGACAAGTTGTCTACCAAGATAGAAGAGATTTGTCCGGGCTTTTTTTTTTTTTCAACCCATGAGATATTGGTTGGATGGGGGCTCGATACTTGACTAGCCTTAATGAATTTGGGAGAACTGTAAATTTAGGTAAATATTGATTTTTGAATCTTGTATATATATCCAAAATGATAGATTTTTTTTTTATCCTTTTAAGTTTAATGTGATGATTTTTTTTTAATTTAGTATTGTGAGGAATGTGAATTGCCTTTTTTTTTTTATAATCTGAATTGGGTTATTGATAATAATTTTAATGATCATAAACAGTGTCTGAAGAGGATCAGCGGGAGTATTTTTTAGATGACCTTTTAGTTTTGCTTTAACAGGATCTAGTAATTTAATTTGCTTTTTTCTTATTTGTTTTTTCTTTATTCACAAAAAAAAAATCAATGTTTGAACAAATTATTTATTAGGAGTAAAATACTGTTAAGAATTGAAGAGATGATGGAAGAATTAGAAAAGAATTATACCAAATTAGGATCAATGAAAGAATTGAACTATTACTATTATTATTATAGAGTATTTTAATTAGGTAGTTAATTTTCTATAAATAATAAAAGTAATATTGTAAAAGTAAACATAAAATTAATAAATTGTCTATTTTTTTTTTGTCCTTTTTAAAAAAATTTCTCTTCTTTCTTTCCAATTCTCTTCTAATCTCTATTAATTCTTCAATTCTCCTAACATTATTCGAACAGGATGTTTGAATTTTTAATGAATCTTATAACAGTAAAAGTACCTACCAAATATGTTAATCGAGGTTCAATTGTAAAAAATATTTTACAATTAAATAATATGTAAAATAAAAAACATAAAAATATAATTATATTATTAAAAGATATTAGCATTGTATGATAACTACAATAATTTTACTAAGATGTAATCAAACTATCTATTCTCATAGGAATACATTTTAGAAGTTTTATTAGAAGACCTCATTTATATTAATATATATAATTTGAATTTAAATTTCTTCTTCTGTATTACTGCTGAAAAAACATCTTGACTTTTGAGTTTTGATTATCAAATCTAACTGCTTCCTTCAATTCTGCCATCAAGTAATGATATCCTTCTTTTCAGCTTTTATAATAGGCAGAAAAATATGGTAATGGAAGAATTAAGGCAGAGTAATTAAAGAAATAGAATAATGCTAGGAAGCCAACATTAGAAAATCCATAGAGAACCAATAATTAAGTTATCATCCAAAACGTATATAAATGATCATCCGTAACTCATATATTAATGATTAAATTATCATCCAAAATTTATATGAGTTATCATTCATAACTCATATAGGCTTTCTATTGGCTTTAATGTGTTGACTCCCTGTACTTTCTCAAAGAAATACTGCATAAAGCTAACCTATAAAAAAGAAGAGGCACCAGGGACATCAATTACAAATAAATTTTGTTCAATACACTTATGTAATGTATTACAGATTTACAGCTATATTCAGTGATTTTTTTTATTATTTTAATTCATAAAGTATTTTAAAGAATCATAATTTAGTATTTCACAATGTCTATTGTATTTGACGCATTCTTTTAATTTTTATACTCCAAAAAGTGATTTCGTATATTCATTTAAAAATTTTCAATAATGTGAAAAAAATAATGGTATATAAATGTAGTGATATATTGATAAATAAAATTTTTAAAAAAATTGGATTACAATTAATAAATAAATATTTTAATAAAATAAAATGGAAGGCTTCCAAAGCAAGCTAACGAAAGCAGCTATGAGCTATCAATCATTGTCACCAACCCGCCAAACCCAGTTTCATCGCTTAACTACTTCACTTCGCTCCCAAAATTCACTCAATTTAGGGTTTCAAAATCCCCGCCAAAATTTCTCGTTCTCACTCCCTCCCCTCACTCTCTAATGTCAATGGCGGTGGACAACGAGAAATCCGAAACCCTTGTCTCCAAAGCTTCGAAGACCCTTCCTCCTCCTCCTGCTGGTAACGACAACTCACCCAAGAAGCAAGCCTTGAGCTCCACCGCAAGGGATCGCATTGTTTCCGTCGCTTCAAACATCGCATCTCAGCCTCTTAACTTCTCTGATCCTCACGTTTGGGGCGTCCTCACCGCCATCTCCAACAATGCCCGTAAAAGGCACCAGGTTCTTTCTTTCTTCCCTCTCGATAAAATCTCAGTTGCTCTACTTCATAGTTTTCTTTGTATTTGCGTTTCTTTATTTGAATAATGAAAGTGAAGTAAACCTTTTTGCCTCTGAAAGTGAAAGTTACAAGCTTGCAGCTTGATCTCTGTAGAAAAGTAAAAAATTGTTTTTTTTTTTTTTCATTTTTATATTGTTCAAACAGTCTGTGAAAATTAAGAGAAATTTTCCAAGCAACTTAAAAAAAAAATTAATTTTTTAATCACAAAAGATGGACAAACAAACAGACTCTTAATATATGTCAATGAGATTGAACTGTGCTGTAAATATGTATGGACTTTTGCAGCAAAGTTATTATGGAATTACATTCAGTGGTTACTCCTCTTTGTTTCATATTTTCATTTGATTTGATTGAATGCTTGATTGTGACCAGGGGATTAATATTTTACTAACAGCTGATGAGCATTGCATTGGCCGGTTGGTAGATGATGTGAAATTCCAGATTGATTCGAACAACATTAGTGCAAATCATTGCAGAATATACAGGATGTCGGTTACAAATGAAGATATGGTGGACACGTCATCGGTCCTCTTGAAAGATACAAGGTTTTGGATTCTTTTTCAGAGCTTGGCTATTTCAAACCTTCTTGATACAGGAGAGGATGGAAAACATTTCCCATTTTTTGTCATATTCTGATTTTTGTAAAGTCTTGTTCAGCACAAATGGAACTTATCTTAACTGGGAGAAGTTAAAAAAGAATGGTCCTGCTGTCAAAGTCTGCCATGGTGATATTATATCTTTTGCTGCTCCTCCTCAGCACGGTAATATGAATTATATCCAATTATCAGAAGTTAGAAGTTTCATTCTTCGTTTATAAAATGGGATTTCAGTTTTTTTTGGTTCCCTCAAATGATGTTTTGTTTCTTTTTATACAGATCTTACATTTTCTTTTGTATATCGAGAAGTGCTTTTGTCCACCCCCATGCCAGATAACACAGCTACAAAGCGAAAAGCGGGTAATCTTATAATTAACAGAACTTAATTTACTATTTTTTTGCCATTATAGCATTCTACTCGTATTTTGCCCATTATAGAATTCAAGCTTGAAAATAATATTATGGCATGTTGTGATATGCATAATTTTCCTAAACATTTAATTCTGACATTTGCAGCTTACTTCATATAACTTCATATGATCAACTGCTTACTTCATATTTGTTGTGAGATTTATAAAACTTCTACTTGATACTTATGATATTTAATATACTTTCTATCAGAAAGTTATACATACATCAAGGTTGATATAGATATTTGTTTTCATTTGAGTTTGTGGTTCTTTTTAGAATTTCTGTCTTACTTTGTCTTATCTTGAATATATAGAGGATTGCGTCCCTGAAAACAAGAGATTGAAAGGTTTAGGCATTGGCGCCCCCGAAGGTCCCATTTCCTTGGATGATTTTCGAAGCCTTCAAAGATCAAACACAGTATGTTAACTTAGAAGGATGCAATATCCTAAGCACCGTAAAATCTTTTTTCATGTTTCCATTTCCTCCTATTAATTGTAATTTGTATCCTAACTTATTCTTGGCAGGAGCTGAGGAAGCAATTGGAGGGTCAGGTGGTCTTAATTGATACTTTGCGTAATGACAATCGTGCTGCTGCTGATCGTCATGAAAGTGTGGGTAGCTGTTGTATTTTCAATTTATGATAAATCTTAAGTTGATCATAAAATAAAAATGCTCAATCACAAGTTGCTCATCTTTGTTTTATTAATCTGTGCTCTACAATGTCTTACCTAGACTACAATCTATTTTATAGGAATTACAATCAGCCAAGGAGTCTGTTGCAAAATGTTACCTTGATCAATTAAAAGAATTACAACAAAGTGTAGAACTAAAACAAAAGGAACTAGGTGATGTCAATAGAGTAACTGCTGAACAGAAACATGCCCTCGAAGATCTCAATGAAAGGCTGAGTGCTTCTATGCAGTCGTGTGCTGAAGCAAATGCTGTAATAAGTAGGTATGATGTATATAATTATGAGCTATTTAATTCTTAATAATTTAGTTCTTCACTTCTTTAGTACTCAATGTTGATGCAAGTGTCATAGGAATGAAGTTGTTCATTTTTATGTAGTTTTAGCTTGAGCTTCTCCTTGATTGGCTGATTTTTATGTTGCCATGAGAATTTTCAATGTGGAATTGTTTAGTGCTTATGTACATGTGTCTATATCCTCATGTGCAACATAATGTATTCTGGTACTGACTGTTGTAGGAGGATGGACATTTTGGTACCATGCTTTAGTATTACACCTTTTCCCCCAACATGGTTAAGCTAGCAGTATTCAACTTGAACTGTTTGATAATTGCATCTTTTTCACTTGCTCCTCTGCATGCAGTCAGAAAGTAAATATAGCTGAACTCAAGGAACAATTAGATGATGAGCGGACTCAACGAAAAGAAGAACGGGAAAAGGCCACAACTGATCTAAAGGCTGCTGTTCTTAGAGCCCAGTCTGAGGCTCAGGAGGAATTACGGCGACACTCTGATGCTGCCTTAAGAAGAGAAAGGGAACTACAAGAAACCATAAATAAGCTTCAGGTTTGAAGGTTATTTTGCTAAAGTAGTAAGAAACTGTCCTCCCTTGACTTTGTGAAACTTATAAGCTGTCCTTTCTGTATGCTGTAGGAGTCAGAGAGAGAAAGGTGTTTGCTAGTTGAAACCTTGAGGTCCAAACTGGTATGTTTCTGCTTATGTTTAGCCTACAACAGGCGACAACTTGTGTACACCATAATAGGTTAGTGCCTTCTTTCTGTGTTGTTGCAGGAGGATACTAGGCAAAAGATAGTTGCGTCTGATAATAAGGTTCGCCAGTTGGAAACTGAATTGCATGAGGAGAAGCTAACTACTGCAAATCAAACTAAGGTAATCATATGATTTTGTGTGTGTATTGACGTATTGTGTCCCCCTTTCGTATTTTGGATTTGGTTACTATCTAGCTGAACAAAAATGTAAATTCATGGAGCAGAAAATAGAAGAACTTGAAGAGGAAACAAGAAGATTAAGCAAGGAGCTTGAGAATGAAAAGGTAGATATCAGAAGTTCATGTCATTAAATGCAGAGAATCTTTTTATAATGATGTCTGCTTTCCACCCATTGCTGTTACTGTAATGACTTATTTTCGCGAGACTTCAGAGTAAGACAGTATCTTATTTACATGTGGCCAGACTGATCAATTCTGTACCTAATAAATTGCTATATCTTTCTAATCCAGTCTTCCCCTTTATTCCCTTCCATTTTTATCTTTTTTTAGCTCTTATCTTCTTTTCTTTTGGTGAAGTTTCTTCATAACTGAAAATATTTGTTGCTGTTGTTAGCAGGCAGCTCGAGAAGAAGCATGGGCTAAAGTTTCTATTCTTGAGCTCGAGATAAATGCCGCAATGCGGGATCTTGATTTTGAGAGGAGGAGGTTAAGAGGTGCCAGGGAAAGACTTATGCTTCGGTAAGGCTCAAGTTGTTTCATTAAGTTGGGTATGCCATTCATGTTTGATTTAATAAGCTTTTGTTTAATAGTCCCTGTTGGTTAGCATGCTGCTGCATTGTACCGTTTGTGTTAAATGCCGATGGGCAATTTTACTTTGAGGTAACATTTACACCTGCATTATGCTTTGATTTTGCCACTGAAGCTAATTTATGTCATGCAGGGAAACACAATTACGGGCATTTTATTCCACTACTGAGGAGATACAAGTACTGTTTGCTAAGCAACAGGAGCAATTAAAAGCCATGCAGAGAACTCTTGAAGATGAAGAGAATTACGAGAATACTTCTGTAGATATGGATGGAGTGATCGGTGGAACCCCTGGAAGAGACAGAGAAGTTGCAGGGTTACATAACAAAAATGCTGCAAAGGCAGGATCGACTGCTTCTACACAGAAGCGCAACAGAGATCAAGTAGAAACCTCTAGCAATGAAGCTAGTGTCTCTGAGAAGCATGACTGTGAGATAAGAAGTCAAGAATGCCAAAATACACAAGAGTTCACCAGTGCAGATCATGACCACGATGTAAGAGGTGGTTTTGGTTCTGATATTGATCGTGCTGGCACAACAGCTATGATGGAGGGAGGTGCTGGCGGTACTGAACGTATTCTGGAAACTGAAAGTCCTTCAAATTGTGGCATAAAGAATGTTGATTTGAATAAATCTGGTCCTCAGGATGGGGACACTATGCAGTTTGATGATGATGTAAATGTACAAGAAACTGAGGAGCAAGCTCAAACACATGATCATCAAGTTTCGCATCACCCGCAATTACATGATCCCGCAGACACTGAAAAAGTTATCGAGGATACTGAAGTTGGAGGCACAATCCGAACAGCAGACCTTTTAACTTCTGAAGTCGCCGGAAGCTGGGCTTGCAGTACAGCCCCTTCTGTGCATGGAGACAATGAATCTCCAAGCAGAGACAATAACGAAGGTTGTGGCCCATTGCATGATTCAAATACTCTGGTAGCTGAGAGTCAGAGCACTCGTTCTGATGAGGCTGCCGCTAGGCGGAGTGAGCGGCAAGCACTCCGGGATATGATTGGCATTGTTGCTCCTGATTTGAGGGAGAAGTTTGGAGGTTCTGCATATGATTGTGGTGAAAAGCAAGATAAAGAAGGCAGATCAACCGACTCGGACACGGAGAGTTGTAGCAACAGTGGCAATGAAGGTAGAACGAATGCAGAGGGTGGAGCTATGTCTGATGAAGAAACTCAGTGTTGTGATCATGTTGAAGAGAATCCAAAACAGGATGATGATGCCATGGATGAAGGTGATGATGAAGCTACTCAAGAAGATTGAATCTCTTGTATAAAATATAAATTAGGAAAATGTACAGATTTAGATGGATTTCCACGTTGTAGTTCTAAAGGTATCTCATGTGTATAATGTGGTTGAATACCACTCTTGCTTTGATGACCCTCTGTAGTTAATTAAGTATATTTAAGGCATCTTATGTCATTCTCTATAATCTGTTTCCTTTGTGGAATAGAGAATTATTTCGATGCCTTTTCTCAGTGGAAACTCACTTTACAGACGACTAATAAGAAGAATATATAAGTCCTACGGAAATATTATATCATCAAAAGTAATTAAATGCATAAATTTAAGAATTAATTTACATGTATTATATTTTCATTTATTTTTTTTTTTTTCTATTTTGATTTATATGTTAAGATATAATATTTATGTGCTATATGTAACTGTTTTTGTGTTATTTGTATTGATGTATTTTGTAAATTTTTTTGCACTAATATTTACATTTTATGTATTATAAATGGGATGTATGAAGGTATAAAATGATACATCTAGTATTATTCTAAATTTAATCAGAAGATTGTGTAAAAAAAAAAAAGTCAAGTATAAAAACCACACCATGCTAAAATCACTTCTCCGAAGATAAATACCACGCTGAACCTTATTTTTATCTCCCTCTCTTTAATCTTCCTCTGCTTCCCCATATAATGGTGAATCTCTTGAAGCAAGCATGGCTCTATTAAAAGTAGGAGAGAAGTTGAAGATTCCAGGTTTTAGAAAGGTAATACCTGGATTATGCTTTGGAAGATTCAAGTTGAGAGATGAGTTTGAATCAGATCATTGGTATGTGGCTCAACTTGAAGCCTGCATCCAATCCAAATCTCTTTCTCAAGGGAAGATTATACATCAGCATATCATCAAGAACAATTCCCATATCAAAGATTTCACTATTATCCTTGACAAGCTTGCTCTTCTGTATGTTAAATGTGATGAAATCGAACTTGCCCGCCACGTGTTTGATAAAATTCCTAACCCAAGTGTTGTTTGTTGGAACATGATGATCAGAGCTTATGCCTGGAATGGTCCCTTTCAACAAGCCATAGATTTGTACAATAAGATGTTGCAACTTGGGGTGACACCCAACAAATTCACTTATCCTTTTGTTCTCAAAGCTTGTTCGGGTCTCCAAGATATACAAGTTGGGCAAGAAATACACGAGCATGTGGAGAAGCTTGGTCTCGAAATGGACATTTATGTTTGCACGGCCTTGGTTGACATGTATGCCAAATGTGGGGATTTGTTTCAAGCACAAACACTATTTAAAGGTATGTCCAAGAGGGATATTGTGGCATGGAATGCCATCATTGCTGGGTTTTCACTGAATACACTTCACAGTGGAACTATGGAGTTACTTGTACAAATGCAGAAAGCAGGAATAATTCCCAATTCTTCAACTATTGTAGCAGTTCTACCCACAGTTGGACAAGCTAATGCATTAAGCCAGGGGAAGGCAATCCATGCTTACTCTTTAAGGAAAATGTTCAGTGACAGTGTTGTTGTTGGAACTGGGCTTTTGGATATGTATGCTAAATGCCATCATTTATCTTATGCCAGGAAGATTTTTGATCGGATGAAGCAAAAGAATGAGATATGTTGGAGTGCTATGATTGGAGGATATGTTACTTGTGATTCCATGACAAATGCATTGGCCCTTTTTGATGAAATGGTACATGTTTATGGCTTAAACCCTACACCAGTCACTCTTGCAAGCATACTTAGAGCTTGTGCTAAGCTTACTGATTTGAGCAAAGGGAAAAACTTACATTGCTACATGATTAAATCAGGGATGGGCTTAGATACAACGGTCGGAAACTCACTCATATCAATGTATGCGAAGTGTGGGATGATGGAGGAGGCAGTTGGGTTTCTTGAGGAAATGACCTCAAAGGATACAGTTTCATATAGTGGCATAATGTCAGGATGTGTGCAAAATGGCAGTGCTGAGAAGGCTTTAAGTATTTTTCGGCAGATGCAGTTGTCTGGGTTTTACCCAGATTTGGCAACCATGATGGCCCTACTTCCAGCTTGCTCACATTTGGCTGCTCTACAGCATGGGGCCTGTTGCCATGGATACTCAGTCATTCGGGGCTTTACTTCAGAGTCCTCCATCTGTAATGCCATTGTTGACATGTACTCAAAGTGTGGAAAGATTCATATCAGCAGGAAAGTTTTTGACATGATGCATAAACGGGATGTGGTTTCATGGAATACAATGATAATTGGTTATGGTATTCATGGGCAC
>JASCZI010000648.1:0-11519 GCA_036250425.1 Stylosanthes scabra | reverse complement strand
TCCATGAGTTTCAGGTTTCAGGCTTGAAGCCAGATGATGTGACCTTTGTTGCTATTTTATCTGCCTGTAGCCACTCAGGGCTTGTCAAGGAAGGGAAATATTGGTTCAATGCCATGAACCAAGATTTCAACATCACTCCAAGAATGGCACATTATATTTGCATGGTGGACCTTCTTGCCCGAGCAGGAAATTTGGATGAAGCATACATCTTTATTCAAAGGATGCCATTAGAGCCTGATATTCGTGTATGGAGTGCATTGCTTGCTGCATGTAGGACACACAAAAATATCGAAATGGGGAAAGAAGTTTCAAAGAGAATCCAGGAGCTGGGACCTGAAAGTACAGGAAACTTTGTTCTTATGTCCAACATCTATAGCTCTGTTGGGAGATGGGATGATGCAGCACAAATCAGAACAATTCAACAGCATCAAGGTTACAAGAAAAGCCCGGGATGTAGTTGGGTTGAGGTCTCCGGCGTAATCCATGGATTTATTGGTGGGGATCAATCTCATCCACAATCAGCATCCATAAATAAAAAACTACAGGAGCTGCTAGTGCAAATGAAAAGGCTGGGATACAGTGCAGATTCTAATTTTGTTCTCCATGATGTTGAAGAAGAGGAGAAAGAACAGATTCTCCTTTATCACAGTGAAAAAATAGCCATTGCATTTGGAATTCTTAATATCAGCCCCTCCAAGCCCATTCTAGTTACAAAAAATCTGCGAATATGTGTTGACTGCCATTCTGCAATAAAGCTTATGACTCTCATAACAAATAGGGAGATCATAGTGAGAGATGCAAGTCGATTCCATCATTTTAAGAACGGAATATGCAATTGTCAGGATTTCTGGTGAGGTAAAGGAAAGGGTATTGTACCTGTTATTGTTTCATTACATGCAATGTGGTGGAATTTAACAATATCCACCATGGCTACTTCTATAAGAATACTCCTCTTTGATAATTAACTTACTTTTGAAGTTTATTATGGTAAAAATAAACTCCAACAGAATTTTATTAAATAACAAATAGAATTACATTCCTCTCCTCATTCACACTCCCATCCTATCTGAAACTAGGGAGTGAAGAATATCACTTGGGAGAGAATTCCAAATGCAGTGTTTGCACCATAATATTGAAGTTGGGAAAACACACACACACACACTTGCAGGGTCATTGGAAATTTGCATTGTTTTATAATGTTATGGGCTGATTCTTAAAAAGACAAGACAAAGTTAAGCATGTTTGTTGAAAATGTTGTTTTGTTGGTGCTTTTTGGGTTGTTGAATATTGATGACTGGTTTTAGAGTTCAAAACAAATTTTATAATAAAATATGTATTTTACTGATTCAGAAACCTAACAAAAATGGTTTTCCTTCGCAATATAAATCTCACAAGGTTCAGTAAACTCACTTTTCTCATTACCATGGTTTCTCTGGCCCTCTCCTTGTCTTGCAAAGGAATGCATATGCAATCCTTTAACTACTGTCTTAATTTATTCTTTCTTTGTTTCTATTAGTTTGTAATCTTGGTCTAGAAGAAAAGCATATGTGATCTTTAATTCAGCATGCTTTAGATTCTAAAAGAAAAGTTTAATCTAAAAGAAAAGCATATCTGATTCGTAACACCTTTCTATGTATTCTGTTGATTCTAGAAGAAATGACTTATTCTTTTTGTTATTTTGCAAGCTACAGCATGGTGCCTAATTTATGATTTATTGTACAGGGATTAAAATCACAAAGAATCCATTGCAAAATATTACCTGAATTATTACAAGAAATACAGAACACTGTGGATCCAGAACCGAAGGAACTAGCCAGGGGTTGTTGACAGAGAAACCTGCTATGGGAAACGGTTCAAGTGTTTCTCAGGAACAAGAGGAATTAAGAAGACTCACTGATGCTGCCACAAAAAGAGAAAAGGAGCTACAAGAAACAATTAATAAGCTTCAGGTTTGATTGTCCTTACTACTAAAGTACTAAGAAATTGCACTCTACATTTTAAGAAGCTTACAAGTTGTCTGTCCTTTTGGTATATTCTAGGAGTCTGAGAGAGAGAGGCGTTCGCTCGTCGAGATGTTGACATCAAATCTTGTATGGCTCAGATTTTGGTTGTTAACATAAGAAATCCACAACTCATGTACTTTATAGAGACATTTGTCACTTCATTCTTTTCTGTTGCAGGAGGATACCAAGAAGAAGCTATTTGTCTCTGATAGTAAGGTTCGCCAGTTGGAAATCCAATTACATGAAGAGAGGCTGACCATTGCACATGGAGTAAAGGTAATCTGGTAACTTTTTGGTTTGTTTACTCCGGAGGCTCCTATAGTTATGCTCAATTTTCAATTAAATACTTACATTTTAAAAGTTTGTGATCAAGTTTCTGTATCGTGTAAGAATTTTTAATCAAATTATATCTCTATACTTTAAGCATTTCTAGTCAAGTCCCTATACTGTTGAAATGTTTTTTAAATCAAGTCCCTTTCGTTAAAAAGAGTTTGTAAGGAAGCTCCTATATTGGATGATAAATCCCTGTTTTTTTCGATTGAAAATTTTGGTAAAGTACAGGGACTTGATCACAAAATTTTTATAGTAGAGACCTGTCAAAAAATGATAGTCAAATATAGACTTAACTAAATACATTTAAGTTAGAGGGACTTGGTTAAAATTTATTGTATAATATATGGAATTAATTACAAAACTTTAAACTATAGGGACTTGTATCATGTTGTCTTTATCATATTGTGTAACTATGTTTAATATCTAGCTGAGCATAGATGCTATTTCATGGAGCAGAAAATAGGAGAACTTGAGCAGGAAAAAAGAAGATTAATCAAAGAGCTTGAGAGTGAAAAGGTAGGTATCAGAATGTTTTAGTAGAAACATTTTTTTTTCAGTTAAATTGTGTATGCTTTTCGCACATGCTTCTTTATTTGAATATAGAAATTTTGTTTCTGTTGTTATTAGGCAGCTCGAGAAGAAGCACTGTCAAAAGTTTCTGTTCTTGAGCTTGAGATAAGTGCTGCAATGCGAGATCTTGATTCAGAGAGGCGGAGGTTAAGAGGTGCCAGGGAAAGGCTAAAGCTTCAGTAAGGGGTTATTTGTTTTTGTTTATTATGATCATATTTGTTAATTTTGTTTGGTTTTTTCATGCTGATTTACACTACTGCTTCATGATGCAACTTCTTCACATGCATCTTACTTCGTTGTGATATTAGAATTTTAGGCCACTAATTTTTAATGATGTTTTGTAGGGAAACACAACTTAGGGCATTTCATTCAACTTGTGAGGTGATACAAATACTGTTTGCTAGGCAACAGGAGCAATTAAAGTGCATGCAAAGAACTCTTGAAGAAGAAGAGCATGGAGTCGTCAGTAGAACCTCAGGTGGAGAAAAACAAGTCGCTGAGGACCATAGCGACAATGATGTTAAGGCAGGAACAAGTACTACTGTGCAGAAACACGATGACAGAGATCAATTTCAAGCTTCAAGCAATGAAGCAAATGTCATTGAGAATCATGACTCTGATGTAAAATGTGAAGAACCCCAAAATACACAAGAGGCAGATCAAGTTCAAAGTGTCACCGAGAAGCATCATTCTGATATTAGAAGTGAAGAATGCCAAAATGCACATGAAACAGATCAATTTCAAACTTCAGCCAATGAAGCAAGTGTCACTGAGAAGCCTCATTCTGATGTTAGAAGTGAAGAATGCCGAAATGCACATGAAACAGATCAAGTCCAAACTTCAGCTAATGAAGCAAGTGTCACTGAGAAGCCTCATTCTGATGTTAGAAATGAAGAATACCGAAATACACATGAAACAGATCAAGCTCAAACTTCAACCAATGAAGTTAGTGTCACTGAGAAGCCTCATTCTGATATTAGCAGTGAAGAATCTCGAAGTACACATGAAACAGATCAAGTTAACGCTTCAATCAACAAAGCAAGCAGCACTGAGAAGCGTCATTCTGATATTAGAAGTCAAGAATGCCAAAATACACAAGAAGAAGACCAAATTCAAAGTTCAATCAATGAAGGAAGTGTCACTAGGAAGCATGATTCTGATATAAGAGGAGAAAAACGCCAAAATACGCATGATTTCAACAGTGAAGATCATGACCATGATGTTAGAGGTGGCTTTGGTTCTGATAGTGATGTTGTTGGCCCAGCTGCATCCGTGATGAAAGGATATGCCGAAAGTACCAAGCCAGTTCTCAAAACTGAGAGTTGTACAAATCATATCGAGCAGAACATTGATTTGAATGAAGGTGGCCCTCTGGACATGGACACTAGACAGTTTGACAAGAGTATAAATGCACAAGAAACTGAGGAACATGCTCAAAGGCCTTATGACAAAGTTTTACATTTATCGCAAACATATTTTCCTATAGAAACTGAAAAAGCAACCAAGGATAACAAAGCCGGAGAAGCAATTAGAACGGCTGATCTTTTAACTTCTGAGGTTGATGATAGTTGTGGCGGCATATTGAAAGATTCGAATATAGTGATGGCCAAGTGTCTGAGCACTTTTTCTGATGATGCTGCAGCTGGACAGAAAGAACAGCAAGAATATTTGCACCTGATTTGAGGGAGCAGTTTGTAATTTCTGCATATCATTGTGACAAATAGAATGTATCTATACGGGTCATCTGACTCGTACTAATATTTGTGGCAACCATGGCAACGATGATAGAGTCAATGCAGAAGTTAGATCAATATCTTAAGAATCAAAACTCAGGGTAATGCCCATGGTGAGAAGAATCAACACAAGAAAACAGGACCTCTTTTAAAGTTGGGGATTGTGTATATATATACACATGCATAAACACATATGTGGTTATATACTTCAGACACTAATGTACATAAGTGATTAGTCTCTTCTCTCACCATCTGTAGTTATATTATATGTAAGACAATTTACTGAATGTTATTGTTATTCATATAGATCTTTCTTCATCAAATAGCATGATTTTGTCAGGAATGTTATGTCAAAGCAAGTAATGTGCTGAATGAGCCATACATGTAACAATAAACATGGCTAGTTGACAGGGCATGTACCTGCGTTAAGAATCACAAAAGATAATTGTATAGGTGCAACACCAATGATGTTGGATCCGAAAAGCACGATTCTCGATACTGTGCTGCCGATGCCGGAGGTGTCATTGCAGCAGCCTTCTGGTGGAGAAGACCTTCTGTGAGAATGACAGAGGCAGTTATTACTTATTACCACTTTGAAATATTTCTTGTCCAGGTTCATGACTTTTCCTTTGACAAAGAAAAAGAATATGCTATTAACCTTTATGTATTCTTCTTTGCATATATTATTTTGTAATTTTGTAATCTTACCCTAAAAGAAAAGCATATTCTAACCTTAATTACAATCTATACCATTCAATGGATTCCAAAACAAATGTATAATTTCAAGTTATTCTTGTTTGCATTGTTTTGTAAGCTAAAATCTCTTGCCTAATGTATGATTCATGGAACTAAAATGAGTCTGAAGAGTCCATTCCAAAATTTTACCTTGACCAATTAGAAGAATTGCAGAAAATTTGTAAATCTAATACAAAGGGAACTAAGCTAGCTTGGGGTTGTTAACAGAGTAAACCTGCCATGGGAGCTGATCATAGTACTTGCAATGCTCGAGGAATAGAACTACAACAACAAATAGATTGGCTTCAGGTTTGAAAGCTTTGATGCTAGAGTAGTATGAATCTTTTCTCTCTAGTATGAGAAGCTAACAAGTTGTTCCCATTCTTATATATTTCAGGGGTTAGCTGATGAAAGATCTCGGAAGATTAATACCTTGGAGTCCATGCTGGTATGGTTCTGCTTTCGGTTGGCCACAGATTATGCACTGCATAAAGATATTTGTCCCTTCATCCCTTCCTTTCTATTGCAGGACAATGTTAGGAAAGAGTTAGCTCTCTCTAATGATAAGGTTCGCCAGTTGGAAGCTGAATTAAGCAAAGCAAAGCTGACCGCTGCGAATGGAACAAAGGCAATCAATCTGATATTTTATTTATTTTTTTAATTGATGAATGTTTCCTTACTGTATTCTTGCTCATTCTAAAATCTAACTTGTGAAGCAGAAAGCAGAAGAATTTGAACGAGAAACAACAAGACTAAGGAGAGAACTTGAGAGTGAAAAGGTAATGTTATTTATTTGCTTCTAGTGAGATTTGCCAAGGAAGTCATTGATAATATGTTGCCACTTCAACTTTCTAATTGATTCTTTTTCTTTTTTTTTTTCCTATGTAATATTATTCCTCCTTTGTTATGTTTCTGTATCCGAATATCCTTTCAGGCGAACGGAAAGCAATTGGGAGATCAGCTGCTTTCAACTGCTACTCTGTTGTTGGGGCTACAAGCGGAAATAAGACAACTTTCCAATGATGCAGTAACAAGAGAAAAAGAACTACAAGAAGCAGTTAATAAGCTTCAGGTCTGAAAGTTTTAATGTCAAGTTAATATGAAGCTGATAATCGTCTTTACAATCTAAGGAGCTTACAGGTTTTTCCTTTTATATATTCTAGGTATTAGACAGAGAAAACTGTTTGTACGTTGAAACCTTGAAGTCCAAGCTGGTATGGTTCTGATTTTCAGTCTGTTAATCTCTAAGACAGGCCACAAATTATGCTCTTCGTAACAAAATTTGTCTCGTTCGACTACAGGATGATACTAAACAAATGTTAGATGTGTCGAGTAATAAGGTTCGCCAGTTGGAAACGCAAATACATGAAGAGAAACTAACCATAGAAAATGAAATGAAGGTAATCAGATAATTTTACCTTATCATACTTTGTTAATATGTAGCTTAAGCTGAACATATAAGCTAATTTATGGAACAGAAAATAGAAGAACTTGAGGATGAAGCAAGAATATTAAGGGAAGAACTTGAGAGTGAAAAGGTTAGATACCAGAAGTTAATGTCATTGAATGCAAAGAATGATTATATTTATATTAGAATGTTCATTGTTCAACTCTCAAATAATTTGGTGCCGGATTTAGTAGGCAACGCGAGAAGAAATATGGAATCAAGTTTCTGTTCTTGAGCTTGAGAAAAATGAGACAATGAGAGATCTTGATTCTGAGAGGCAGAGGTTAAGAGGAATCAGGGAAACACTTATGCTTCAGTAAGAGTTTATTATTATTATTATTTCAATTATGATCAAAGAACATCTGCAATTTGGAAACTATGTAGAATGAATAAACATCTCTTGCATCATACTCCTTTGAGATTGTAGATTTTTCAATGTTTGCGACTGAAGCTCGATGGTTTTGTGCAGGGAAACACAACTACAAGCCCTTGATTCCACTACTGAGTTGATACAAATGTTGTTTATTAATCAATTAAAGACAATGCAGAGCACTCTTGAAGATGAAGAGAATTGTGAGAGTAATTTTGTGGAAATGGATGGTGGAATCAATGGTGAAACATCATGCAGAGAAAAAGAAGTTAATAACGTTGGCGCTGCAGCTGCGGTGGAGGGAAATGGCAGAGGTATTGAGCAGGTTCTTGAGATTGAGTGTCCCGCAAGTCATCGCGAAGACAATATTGATTTGAAGAAAATATCTTCTCCGGAGGATAAGGAAGAGAATAATCCTTCTAGTGCTGCCGGCGGCGGAGGGAATGAACGGCAAGCATTGTTGCTCCTCAATTGAGGGAGCAATTTGGAGTGTTTAATTTTCATATCATTCATTTATATGGTAAGGTTATTCATGCTTTCCAATTTAATCATGTTTTGAATATGTAAATTTAGAAATTGTCTCTTAAATTTGGAATCAGAACTGAAGCTTAGCAGGTATAATGAATGATCATTCATATGCTAATGCTAATGCTAAATGAGTAAATGCTTTTAAGTAAAATTTCATTTTTAAAATTGTGGCATCTGCTCTTGGATATGTTCAAAAAGCACATTGAATAAGATCAACGAAAGTAAAAGAATAAAAATTAAAAATTAAAAAAATTAAATAAAAGAATGAGGGCTTAAATTAAAGTTGACTTTCAATCCTATGGTTATAGTGGCGACCTCATCATACACATGTTTATAATACCAACTATTTCTGATCTCCACTAGAATTTTTCATACATACAATAATACTTGCTAGTTGCTACTCTATTTTAATTTTTAGCTTATTTATGTATTTATTTATTTGGTAAAGGGTATTAAAGTCCAGCAATTTAACAGAACCATCTAATTAGGGTAAGGACTGAACCACAATTCCACAAAACTTTTCTAGCCTATACAAAGACTCTATTATTATATATAGTTATATACACTTCCAAACTGCATGTACTCTTCTAAATCACGGTCTCCTGAAAAAAAAATATTATATTGCATGTTCTTAGTATAATAATTATGAAACTTTTATTATATATCATATATCATATATGGCAAAGGCGCAAAGCTTAAAATATTTAAAATCTATTATTTCAACTAATTAATCTTTACTAGCTGGGTTTTTCTTTTAGGAAAGACTTTAGATATCTACAAAATTTTAACTATTCCTCCTTTTAAAATAATAATAAATTCGAATGATAATGTAGCATTCGTCCTCTTAAAAAATTAGGATATTAATTAAAGACACTTGAATATATAATAATTCGTTATATATATCTAACTGTTAACATAGAATTAAAGTACACTAAAAAATAAAATTTAAATCTTCATAAAGATATCACTAAAATGGAGTTTTAATTTTCTTGCACACAAAAATATATTAAAATAGTAACTAAATTTTATCTTTAGAAAATAATTTAATATATTGCATGATTCCATTTGGTAGCTTTTGAAAGAGTGTTAGTCCAAGTACTGTACTATCAAACAGAGACAAATTACTAACTAGCTATGATGATGCTGAATGATAGGGTAATTAATACCTTAGCTTTTATTTACTTATACATACAATAGTATTTTATCTAAATAAATGTGATGTATATATTACCAATTACCCAATGATAGAGAGGCCTGGCCTATTAATTAAGATATCATAAAAAAAATTAAATTAACATCATAATAATGATTTATTTACTACTATGGAAGCTACTGTTTCCCTGTACTGCATTTAGATTCCAGCATCTGCTGTATTTATCCTGTGAAAATTCATAAAGACATCATTTTATTATTGTACAGTTTTTTTTTTAACAAAAAAAATTGTCATGATGGTGATGGTGGTAATAGAAGAAGAAGCAGCTGAGTGGTGATGATGATGATGAAGATGTGTACCAATTTTGAAGGCAATAATCAATTGCAGTGTGGGATATAATTGAGTGGCAGAGATACATATGTATAGTGTAGTAGATATATAGAGGGAAAAGTTAAATAAATAAATAAATAAATAAAAAATATAAAATTTTATTTAATTATTTATAATTTGAATTTATATATTATTACGAAATAAAAAGGTGTATCTATATTTTTAATTATTAATCTTAATTATATATATTTTTATAATTAAAATTAATTAAAATCAACAATTATAATATCCGAAAACGCTTCCAATAATATAAATCGGTGTGATGTTGATTCGGACCACATACATGTTTGATTGTGAGAGGTGAATAATGAGAAAGCAGCAGTCTCAATATACATAAATATAGTGCATGTGAAATTTCTGCTCCTCCCTCTCCATCGTCCAACTCATTTTTTTAAACTTATATATATACATACATAATAAATTCTTTGTATTATTATATATACATTTGAAATGCATGCATTTATATATATATGATGATCCTTATTATTATTATTATAAGCTTGTTTTATTAATTTGTTCATACATTCAAACCATTCATTCTTCATAATCATCACATTCATCCATCATAGAACAAAGAATAAAACCTAATAAAGCAAAATAACAAAAATTTTCGTTGGTGAAATAATTAAGGCTAGCTCGTAATAATTTCGTACTTGGCAATCACAATGGCCACCAAAGATCACGAGCATTATTATAGACTTTTCATTTATGTGGGTGATGCAAATTATATAAATAGATAAAACCTAACTTGATAAATATATTTGGTTGGGAATTATTCCATACGAAGAAACCTAACTTGATAATAAATGATATAGTTTCTCTCCAATATTCTTCTATTTTTTATTTATTTATAATATAGTTACTTAATAATATTAATTAATATCTAATATAGTTACTTATTTAGTGTAATGCTTTTACAAGATGATGATGATGATGATGATGATCATAATAATAATAATAATAATAATAATAATAATAATAATAATAATAATAAATTATATTATTATTATTATTAAAAAAGAGGTGCATGATCTATCACCTTCGTTCAATATATTAGTATAACGAAACTGAACCCAAGTGTCACACAGATGTCATGACGCACAGCCCAAAAGAATCTTGCCTTAAATTAGATAAAAGATATACACATAAGTTATAGTCCTATTTAATTATACACCAAAAACATAGGCAATAAGATGATGTTATGTTGAAAATAGTAAAGCCTTTTGATATCATAGTTGACTACAAACATCTTCATCCCTCATAATGCAAGTATTTTGGTGGTAGTAATACAAGAAATGAGTGAAAGAGTTTGTGGTCCTTCTCCTCATCAAATGCCTAAACCTTCTTTATTCAAATGGGTATGATGAGAACAACTTGGAATTACTTAACTAGGTAGGTGCCTTAATTAATTAATTTTCTTATGAATTATTAGATATTTATCTTAGATTTAAGTTCTAGATAGGGTTAGAAAAGGGAAAATTCATTGACCAATTTTTTAGAGTTTGTTTGATTTGTGAAAAAAAAAAAATAGTATTTTATTTTGAGTATTTTCTAATTTTAAAATTTTATCGAGAAAATTTAAAAATAGAGAGAAAAAGAATTGAATGTTTTTAATTTTTCTAAATATACATTAAGTTTAGCTACCCGAATTCATAAATTCTTTATAATTTTATCAAAGTTTAATTTTAATTAAATTTTTACGAATAACCAAATTTTAATTGAATTTATATTAGTAACTAAAAAAACTCAATAATCAGGTAATAGAATATTTTTTAGAATATTCATTTATATATATGTTTGAATTTTCATCAGTGACATGATTAGTGGTTTAATTATTAAAAACAAAAAAAAAAAGAAAAAGGAAAGGTAATATCTGTACCATGGTTTCAAATTTCAATGAAGGCTCCATATTTTCCATATATTTGAAACAGTCTATATTGGGTAAATATCAAACAGCTACTAATATTTGCATGATATAAGCTAACATGAAAAAATACATACACAAAACAAAAGTCACCATCAAAACAAACAAATAAATAAATAAAACTAAAGAAAAGTCATATGTAATTTTACTTTCTCTACTCTCCCTATGCCTTTTTCCATTCTAGCTTATACTACTAAATGAAAAGGACTCCCTTTTAGATCAAACTAACCCCACACGTTTTGCCCTACCATATGACCCTTCGCTTTCGATTCCTAAGCCTATGTTATATGTAGCATCTTTATATATATATATATATATATATATATATATATA
>JASCZI010000646.1:10958-30993 GCA_036250425.1 Stylosanthes scabra | reverse complement strand
TATTTATTTCTATATTTGTTTTTAAAATAATGTTTTTAATAATAAAATACATAACATTGAAATTATTATACCAATTTCCTATTTAAAATACATTCTTGCTTGGTGACTGGTGTAAGTAAAGCGGTGAAGCCCACACTATTAACTCTCACACAATAGTTTTGAGCCAATCCTTTATATCTCATCACGCACCTTTTTCAGCTTGTTATTTCAGTCAAATGACTTATTTTATTAGGGAAATTTTTATCTTTAGGTAGCTCACTACAAGACAAACAAAGCTAAGTAAATTATTAGGACAAGGAATTTGGTGTTCCGTTAAAGTAGAACGGAACACTTGATAATTTTCCTAAACTATATTAAGTTTTTATTTGTGGGAGCTCTAACAATTCTTATTTATCACCTAATTATACATTCAAATAATCGTTTGCTATAAAAAAAAAATTAACAAAACAATCCATCCACGTGAATATCTAAATTTTCTCATCATGCATTTACACAAGCCATTAAGGCAACAACCATATGCATAAAGATTTTAAAAATCGGATCGGTTATCGAATCGCTCAAGCTACCGGGTCACAAGTTCAACTAGAAATCCCAAGGAAAATGGCTTGGTTTACCCTCTAGAACTGCCATAGAAGAACTGGCTGTGAACCGCTGAATCAGATGGGAACTGGCCGCTGGCCGGTTGGATCTAACTGGTGAAACGCGTCGTTTAGGCAAAGGAAATTTTTTTTAAAAAAAAAAGGAGAAAGGCCAGTCACATTGCGCGTGGCATCGCAGGTAGGCCTGGCAATGGGTAGGGTTTAGTCCCAACCCTAACCCTACCCACGGATTGATATTTCATTTATAATTCAACCCTATCCTATCCGCGGGTTGAGAATTTCTCAACCCTAACCCTATCCGCACTCAACCCGCGGGTACCCAACCCTACCCGCAGTTGCAACTGATGAGAGGTTTAATTTAGAAATTAAGATTTGTAAAATTTTATATTATACACGTAAGTAAATGCAACAAGCTTTTACATATGCAAGGTATAAAAACTAGAAATTGAAGTGATAATTGAGTGGTTAAGACTCTTTTATATAACTAAGAGATCATTTGTTCTATCCCAACACTAACATTTTTAAAAAAAAACTATGTATTATATATGGGGTGCGGGTTGGACGGGTAGGGTTGAGTCTAAACCCTATCCCTACCCTACCCGCAAGCCAACCCGCTCCGCTGCAGGTAGGGTTGGCAACCCGATCCGAATGGGTTGGATAGGGTTGGACACCCGCGGATAGGATTAGTATTGCCACCCCTAATCGCAGGAGAAGAACCGCAGTAACGAACATCCTTTGAGAAGAACAAACCATGATTGCTTGAGGAATTCTACCCGAATTGATGCTGTCCGAGGAGTGACTGCCGTGCCCGTGCTCGTGTGACAACCTTGCTGCCCTAGCTGCTTTCCAGAAGGGGTGATCTTGTTGTATCTAAGTTAGGGTTCTGGGAGGGAGATGGGTTAGGTTAGGCGGGGCGGGAACTCTCTGGGTCTGGGCCATATTGGGACTAGACCCGGTCCAAAAAAAAAAAAACGTGCAGCCAATGTTACCTTCGTCGCCATAGAGCCCTAGCCCTTAGCTTTCTCTAGTCGTCGGCCCGCTCCTCTGTCGCTGCCGGAGTATCCTCTTCTTCGTCGCGTCGTCCCTTCCGTCGCCTTCTTCCTATCCTTGGCGGCCCCTCTGCGTCGTCTCCGCCTGAAGCTCTCGGTTGAACTCCGTCGTCCTCGCCTGAAGGTAGAAGAGAATAATTTACTGCTTCTTCTTTGATTTTCTGCTTCTTGTTCTTGTTCTTACTGTGTTTGCCGATTTTTATTTAGGTTTCAATTCTTGTTATTTTCTTTTTTTCTTAAAATTTAAGTGTTGAATTATGGCCTGAGTTTTCTGTGGCTATGACTTATTTATGGATGTGTCAATGTGTTTTTTTTTTTTTTTAACTGAGTTCCTGTTCACTAAGTTTGTCTGGTTTGATATTGTTTATTTAATTGTTGGACTAGAAAGGTAATGGCTCCTCTGCTCACTGCTCATTCTTGCTGTAAAAGATTTGATTATTTTGTTTGAAAAATATTTAACAGAATTAGCTATGACTAAAGTACAATCACAACTGAATTAACTATAAAGATTGAATGATGAATTGTGATTTGAATTTTGTAATTTGTACTATTTATGGTTTGGTACTTTGGTTGCCTTGGGAGGGGTCAGGCTCTAAGCAATATACAAGACACACCAATAATAAACAAGTCAGAGTGCGCTTTCTTTCTTGAACATGAACCTTATATAGCATTCAGGTGCAACTTTAAATTAGGTTTATAAGCATTGGTTGAAGTTGAACAATAAGAGAGATCATATTTTCTTACTTTGGTTTTTCTTAAATAACTATCAACTCATCAATTTTGATTTTTTTTTTAGTTTAATTTGTTTATATATCTTTCGCAAATCCATTGAGCCTTGTGTGTGTTCACGCGCACTTGTTTATATGATACACGAGCTATTAAAGTTTCTAAGTGCTTTATGTTGAAAAGCTATGGAAAAAATGTTATGTAGCAGTTACCAACCTACTTGAAACTTGTCATCAGTCACTTTGGAAATAACAATAAGCTTGTTTGCCCCTTCTTAATGCTTAAATCATCCCTCCTATTTGCAGATCACTGATATGCTAACATTGTGAAATTCACATCAGGCCTTGTATATGTAGTCTTCATTACTGCTGTGATAACTGATGCTATCAAAGATGGTGTTTTCAGTATCAAGTATCAACTACTATGACTGTTTTATTAGACCCTTTAATTTGCATTTTGTATTTCATTGCTATATGTTGAACAAGCTTGTGAATTTTAGAATATAATTATATTTTTTAGTTTTTATTTTATATTATTTTATTATGAAACGGTTATTCAGGTTAAATCTTCAGTTGAACCTGTGAACTAGTGACCTAGTAGCTTGAGAGGTTCGATGACCGGTTCGGTTTTCAGAATCTTGAAGTATATGGTTGTTGGTTTGTGTAAATGCATGATGAGAAAACTTAGATATTAGCGTGGATGGATTTGTTTTGTTCATCCTTTTCTCCGTGATGATTTTTTTTTCACTTGTTTGGTATGCATTGGCGTGGATGATTTTCTCTTGCATAATAACCCATAATAATCCTTTTTCTCCATGATGTTTGAATTTGAATTTTTCCCAAGCTCCGTATGTGGCTATATATGGTTATTGTTATGTCTACTTGTTAGTTGTTAATTATTCATAAAAATTGACTTGAATTCTAACAATTGCAATGGTTAGATATTCGAAGTCGCTGACGTGACAATAGAGTGGGAACTGGGAAGAGCACTATGTAGAAATGATGACCCTATAACACAGAGCTTTCTAACATGGTAAAGCTTTGAACCACTTTCGGAAAAATCAGGTTGGCTTGAAAGGGCCAATGGCCACCCCTGTTGGCAAAGGGAATTGTTCATGGAACCGTACCCTACAAAATTGGAGAAACCTGTACTTCCAATTCCGTCTATTCTCAACTTCTTCCATAGAATCTTCTTCTCCTTTCCCCTTCAAATCCACCACTTCTACATTGAGGACCAAGCCAAGTAGGAGGATTCCCAATAATAGTTCCTTCTTCATACCCATTCCTCATCGAACCATTCCTCAACCCAAAGGCCAAGACCTTGATTTCATCAATGTTGCCCACAGCCACATCATTCATTCTCAATGGGAAAATCTCCAACCATTCTCACATTCCCTCACACCTTTCAGGGTCAAACACATCCTCCTCAAGCTAAAAAATGATGCTGTTCTCTCCCTCAAATTTTCCAACTGGGTCCAAAACCAAAACCCTTGTTCCCACTCCCTCGAAACACACACCATCTTACTCCACACACTTGCCAAAAACCGAAACTTTAGAGCCATTCAAACACTCCTTAAGAGAATCATCGCTGATTCTGATGCTTCGGATTTGGATTTGCCTTCTAAGCTCTTTGAATCATTGTTGTGTTCTTACCGTTTGTGTGATTCTACCCCTCTTGTTTTTGATGTGCTTTTCAAGACTTATGCACATTTGAATAAGATTAGGAATGCCACTAACACCTTTTGCCGCATGAAGGAGTATGGGTTCTTCCCCACTATTGAGTCCTGCAATGCTTTCATGAGTTCTCTGATTCAGTTGCGGAGGCCTGAGGTAGCTTTGTTGTTCTACCGTGAGATGCGTAGGTCTTCTATTTCGATCAATGTTTACACTCTTAACATGGTTATATATGCTTATTGCATGTTAGGGGAGTTGCAAAAGGGTTTTGAGGTGTTGGAGAAGATGAGGGACATGGGTTTGAGTCCGAATGTTGTGTCATTTAATTCGTTGATTTCAGGGTATTGTAATAAGGGTATGGTTAGTTTGGCATTGAAGGTTAAGTTCTTGATGGAGCATAATGGGGTGCAGCCAAATGTGGTTACTTTTAACACAATAATCAATGGGTTATGTAAACAGAGGAAGTTGCATGAGGCTAATAAGGTTTTAAATGAGATGAAGGGTTGCAATGTGGCTGCTAATACTGTGACATACAATACTTTGATAAATGGGTATAGCTCAGTTGGAAACAGCGAAATGGGGACAAGGCTTTATGAGGAGATGGGGAGGAATGGGGTTAAGGCTGATATACTAACTTACAATGCATTGATTTTGGGATTGTGTAAGGAGGGGAAAACGAAAAAGGCTGCGTATCTGGTTAAGGAACTTGATAAGGAGAACTTGGTCCCGAATGCATCAACCTTTTCTGCACTAATAACTGGGCAATGTGCGAGAAGGAACTCCGAGCGTGCCTTTCTTATTTATAGGAGCATGATAAGGAGTGGTTGTAATCCGAATGAGGATACATTCAAGATGTTGACGTCTGCCTTCTTGCATAATGAAGACTTTGATGGTGCTGTGCAGGTCTTGAGGGACATGTTGGGAAGATCAATGGCTCCTGATTCTCTTATCTTGTCTGAGCTCTGTGGTGGACTTTGCAGGTCTGGGAAAAATCAATTGGCATTGACACTATGCAGTGAGATGGAAAATAGGCATCTATTGCCAGAAGGTTTTGACAAAGAACAAATAACCATTGTTCATCCAGAAAATGAGACAAATAATTGAACTGATCAGATTTCTTTCCCATGTTTAGTTATTCGACTATTGAAGCCGTCAAACATAGCTTAAGTTATTGGCTGTGCATATCTCATTCTAAACATGAGAGAGTTCACTGTAGATAAGGTTCAGTCAGACCAATTATAAACGATAAATATATTGAAATTGAGCTATATATTGGCTCCAGTTGGGCGATGACAACATTTCATAACAGGAATTTCAGTGTTTCTCATATCTTGCAGTGTTGAGTAAAACAAAGCAATGCAGATTCATGGCTAATCAATCAGCCTCTTGTCATTCTTCTATACTTTCGTCTGTTGCCGGTTGGCTTATCCTTCTAGCATTTATCTGTTAGTGTTTATCATTATATTGTTATTCATTTTATCTTGGGGTTTGGAACATGATTATTATGTGAAGAGGGTTAAAGGTCATTTTACTATGAACAGGCATAAGCAGAATCACATGGATAAGGTAGGGGCTATTGCAAAAGAACACTGATCCTTGGCAGCCAAGAGACCCACATCTGCTGCAATGACATTGGCGATTGTTTAACAATGGGCATGTTGATGACGGTGAGTTGGTACTCACGATTTTTCTCAGTCAATTACCTATCACAGTGAATGGATGTAGAATAGTCTTCATGCTGATGAATAAGAAAGAATTATTGCAAATTTGGTAAGCAATAATCAGCAATAATGCTGTTAGGAGTTTTATGTGTTTAATTTGATTTCACTATTTTAAGTATAAGTATAAAGATTTTGATGATATTGACTAAACTCAATTAGAATTTTATTTTGTAGCTTGATGTTTGAATACGATGCAAATTATGGTATCATGAGTTTGTGCTGCGTAATGTAATGAAAGAGAACCTTGCAAGTTGGAAGAGTGTGACAATAAGAGCAAAGAGAAGAATATTGTGAAAGTTTTGAAGGCCTTTTCCGAACTTAAATGGATACCAGAGGTGAGATTACAATTAACAACATTGTATTTCATGCCCAGATGGAGAATCTCATGTAACACATTTGTATCAAGTCACAGCTCTTTCAAAAGCTGTGTTGGCATATTTAAACAAGTAATAATTTCAATAAAGTGTAGTTACATAATTGAATTTATATAATTTTTTCTTTAAAGGACATGAATATATACACTTTCAAATTTCATCATGGTGTTATTTTACATGTAAATATATTTTAATATTATATGAATATGTATATCTTTATTGTGTAATGCTCAACATAATTATTCTCTCCCTTCTTTTATTTGAATTTAACCCAACTCAAGTTTAAATTAATTAATATCTTACACATATGGTATGAGAACTTTTGCTACTTACACCATGCTGAGGTCGGGAGGATAGTTCAAGGATTCATAGTCTATCCCTTTTGATGTTACCATAAAAAATAAACCACAAATCACAAGTTTGAGCATGACATTCAAAATCATCTCAAACCATGCTATGACAGCTGCGAAACATACAACACAACTCAACTACGCTACAGAAACATACAAAATATCATCATATAGCATAAGCCTTTCATTCATGATACACACCCATACTCTCATAAGGATTGACACCATAGGCCGCTGCCTTTCATCATGCATTTGGAATTGGATATTTGCTCTGTATATGCCCCTCTTTTATGCAGTTTAGGTCTACTTTGTGCATCCACCCTGTTCAAACTCTTCTGCCCGTACCATACTGACCCCTTCAACATAGAATCTATATTCTACATCATGGTAATTTATTTTCATGGTCATCACCTATAGCTTCTCCATAATCTCATGAGTAGGGTGTGACAAGGCCAGGCAGCCCAACAGGGGCCTTGGGCCTGGCCTACATTGAGCCTTGTTAGGCCTGGCCTTTTAAAGATATTTAACAAATTTAGATAAATATAAAAGCTTTTTTATATATATATGTCAGGTTTAAGCCATAAAAAAAGTCTTTTAAATTTAATAGGCTGGTCCATTTATTTTTTTCATAAAAATATACTATAAAAATATATTTTTTTTATTCAAAACAATTTTTTTTTGTTCTATGTTAGACAAGTTCAAAAAACCAATTGATAATAATCCAATTTATATAAGCCTATTAAGTCATAAGCCAGTATTTACACCAACTTACTTATTGAAATTTTTTTATTGGGCTAGTCTGATTCCAAATTAGAAAAAAAAACATATTGAGATTTTTTTATTGTTACAGGCTTAAAAAACAAGCCTAAGGCCAGGCCAGACTTTTAAATAATTCAGGCCAGACCAAAAAAATAAGCCTATGATAGATAATAGGCCAAAAACAGGCTAATTTAATTTTATGCAGGCCAAGCCTATTAAGGCAAAGCCTAGCCTGGCCTGGACTCTAAATACCCCTACTCATGAGCACCACTTTACCCGCTTTTCTACTTCTTGCCAATTCTATCGACCTTCTCTTCTCCTTTTTTTTTTTGGACTATGGTTGGTAAGCCCAACCCATAAACACACCCACCCTTACACACACCCATGTCCTCTGTCATCTTGATGATGCAGCACTTTGTGGGATACTCCCCACCAACTGGGCTATACCCTCAGCTGCACCTTCTCTTCTCCTTGAAAGTTTTGTTTTCCACGAATTTCACTATTGTGTTTTTTTTTGTATGCGTCTATTTCACTATTGTGTTTTGCATCATTTGTTGTGCTATTTAAATAAATAAATAATTTGAAATTTACAAATATACACATGTTCATAAATAATTACAAATTTATCCTGTTGTTATATATCTTGTTGGCAGTATATTTTTTTTTAAACTTTTTTACGCATATCTCATTGCTGTAGTGTAAAACTATCTCGTTGACAAAAAAAAAAGTAACCCATTCACAATGCCAAGGAAATAGGTAACAGCATAACAAATTTGTAATTATTTATGAGCAATATATATTTATAAATATAAAATTTTTTTAGGGTAAAATATTTTTTTTCCTAACTTTTGTGGTAAGTTTCAAAATTTGTAATTATTTATGAGCAATATATATTTATAAATATGAAGTTTTTTTAGGGTAAAATATTATTTTTGTTCCTAACTTTTGCGGTAAGTTTCAAAAATATTCATAACTTTTAATTTGATTCAATTTTACCTCTAACGTTTTCGATTAGTTTTTGTTTTATCCCTATTGTCAAATATTTAACGGTCAATGTGTAATTAACAATATTTTTTAAGTTTATCCTTAAAATACTATTCATCTTCATCATTATTATAAAATCATATATCTTCTCTCTTCGAATCACTCTTTTTTTTTTCAAATTCACTTTCTATCATCATTGCTCACCACCATTATCATCACTTTCTCCCATTCATATCTGCGCCGACGTTACTGCCGTGATCTCTATAAAAATTGATCAAATCTCCACATTTTGTAAGTGTTGGTGATGGTGAATGGTATATGAAAAATTGATAAAACTAGAAAAGAAATCATGATCATATGTTGACTATAAAATGAGTAAGGGTAGATTTGAAACTATTTGAAAACCTTAGGAGTAAAATCAAATCAAATTAAACGTTAGCGGTATTTTTTAAACTTTTCACAAACATTGAGAACAAAAAACATATTTTACATTTTTTTATGGTAATGCTATATGTACACCTATTTTGGCAAATAAAGTCCAACCAATGTATTTATTTCTATGCTAAATAGAACAACATTTCAGTGTCAAATACTGAGTTAAATATCAGATTGACCCCTGAAATTTGGGGTTTCGATCAAATTGGCCCTCGAAATTTAAATGATATCAGATTGACCCCCAACTTTTACGGTTGTGACTCAAGTTGGCCATTTTATAGATTTTCGTTAAAAAAACGTTGATATGATCGTTAATTGTCTGTGTTGGACTCCCATATAACAATGTTGTCATCTGTTCACACCAACACAATACCAAAATGACGTCATTTGAGGGTAAATGAAGTTAAAATCTATCTCACATAACATATTGAAAGATAAATTTAAACTTCTTTTGCTATCAAAAGACGTCATTTTGGTACTATATTGGCACAAACAGATCACGACTTTGTTTTATTATAGTCCAATGTGGATAATTAACAGCCATATCAACGTTTTTTCGACGAACAATCTTAAAATGGTTAATATGAGTCATAACCGTAAAAGTGGGGGATCAATTTGATATTATTTAAATTTAGGGGCCAATTTGATCATAGCCCCAAATTTGAGGGGCTGATCTGATATTTAACTCGTCAAATACTATATAAAAAAAAGTATCGAAATAAACTTCTATTTAATATCAAAATAGTTTTCTATTAGCAAAGAATAAATAACTTAGGGTGTGTTTAGATTAGCGTTTGCAAACTTGAATTTGAATGAACTTGATTTTGTAGAATTGATTTTGGGTAGAAGTGAATTTGTGTCAACATGATTTATGTTTTGCAATTCTATGCCAAAATTGATTTTGATAAGATGAATATTGTTTGGATAATATTAATCAAAATCACTTTTAGATATATAATTATTAAATAAGACATGATATTAAATTATAATGTTATTATTTTAAGTATGTTGAATTTTTTTTATTTTTATTTTTTTAGTATATTTTTTTAAGTACTCTTTTTTAGTATGTTATTATTATTTAAGGTTAATTTTTTATTTAATTAGCTATATCCAATAAGATGAATACATTATATTATAAATAATCATAATTATAAAAATGTATAATATTTAAAAAATAAAAATAGTGAACCCAATAAATAAAACAATAATATACAATAATATGTTTAAAGGGTAGGACTTGTAAAAAAAATAATTTTTTAGAATTTCAATGGAAATGAAATGAGAATGCTGGTTAGTGAACGCTAAAAGCTTCAAATTGTTGCTTCTTGTAAACGGGAGTTAGGGGACAAAATCACGTCTACGTTTACAATAAAAAAAACAACCAAACAAAAAATTGCAGCGTTCAATAAACATGAACGTGATTTTCATGTTTCAAACGCTAAAACAAACATACACTTAGTTAGACTTAGTTGGCCAAAATAAATATACATCTAAAATTATTATTTTTTATTTATTTAAATAAAAAATACTGAAATATTTTATCTCTTCATTTGATTTTTCTAAATCGACAATTCTATTTACACACCTAATTTATCATCATATATTTATACATGAATATATGTATAATTTTATTATTTTCAATATATATTTTATTTTATATTTTAATGGCTAATTTTAATGTATAAATAATATAACCAGTTGTAAATATACACCATCACTTACATTAGCTCTGGACCTAATTCAGGGGCAAATTTAGGGAAGGGGAGCAGTTGCCTTGGCTCCCGGAAATTTAATAACTTTTATATAGTGTTAGATATGCACAAAATAACAAAGAGTTTGAGTTGCATTTATGGGTGCTATAAAATAGCAAAACTTATATGTCAAAGACCCTGCGTAGTTGTGTTCAAATCCTCCTCACTCCCTCTCTTTCTTTTTATTTTTTAACATTTCATTTTATTTTATAATACTTACATATATTATATATAATAATTCTTTTTATTTTGTAATACTTACATATATTATATATAATAATTATAAGCATATATTTATTTTCGATATATAATCTTTATAACCATTTCTATTTGAATATTGCAAGCAAATATTTATACAAATAAATAAAAACTAAATTATTTTTAAGTCTATTTGTGTTTATATATTATGAAAATCATCTTATAATAAATAAATTATATATTAGCATATATATATATATATTTTGCATATCTTATTTATTAATTTGTTTTAAATACATATAAAAAATATTTGAGTAATTAGTCTATATGTTTACAAAAAAAATGATCTACTAATTCACTCTACAATATTTAATTATACAACAAATTTTTTTTTTATTATATATGTCATTTTTATCCAGACCTCCCTTATTAACATTTCTGGATTTACCCCTGATCTCAACGCTTCGAAGTTATGGAATATCATATTCCAGTCAAATCACCTACCTACGCGAAAATCTTCCACATAACATAACTTTGTTTGAGATGAATATTGAGATATATTGATTTAGCATCTCGAAATAGAATAAGGAGAAATGGTCCATGACTCCATGTGGTTATTAATGGACAATGAGAAAGCCAATGAATTAGGTTAACCTTGGGCCCAACACCCTTCATTCATATATGTAATTTACAGCAAGCACTATCCTGCTGTATAGGGACAACTCACTGAGCGCTTCTCTCCATATTTTGGCCTTTTTATGTTTGGAGGGGAAGAAAATTGGAATAGAATAATATGCTCTGGAAGCTTAGATAGCTGTGTAAATATTTCTTAATTGTTAGTATCTTTTCTTTTTAATAAGCACACCTATTATTTTAAGCTAGTATTGTTAATCAATGAGAGTTATGATTAATTGTTACCAGTCCCAATTGGCCTGATTACAAGAAAAGAACAAAACCGAGGTTATTTTGATCGAGGAATGAGAACTGACATTTCTTTTTCTTTCCAAAGACAATATAAAGTTCTTGGATTTAGTGTATGGGCAAGTACTGACCAAGATTCCATCAAATAATAAAGTTAGGACTTTGGCTTCAAAGGAAAAATTCAAATTGCTAAAATATTAAATTTTAGCTCCTAATTTACTATTACAATTTGTGCTGAAAGAATTGGAATGCCAAATCTGAGGTAAATATACTATTTCAGCACAAGGAATGAAGAAATTTTCCCTATACAACCATTAGTATATAATAACTAACTTAATTTGCAAGTTTGGGTAATTAGTTAATGGTAAATGACAAATTTTTAAATAAATCTCTAATATGCGAAGGATTAGTCTTTATGACAAAGTTATACATGAAAATAAAAAGGGGGAAGGGCAGGAACATGGGCAGCAACATATAAAACTATAGAATCCCCACTATGAGTGTGATTAAGTGAATTGATAATTATAATTATAATTATTATAACAAAAAAAGAGAGCTTCTATTCCGACAGCATCATATCATGTAACATTATATTATCGGTATATCTCATAACAGAGATTCACTATTTGCCAGCGTGATATCATTATATCAAGGCATGCCCATTATTTATATGAAATTATTATTATTGTTATTAGATTTTATAATATTTTCTCAATCTTGGGAGCCCCATGGGCCATGGCTCTTACATCCACTTTTGACTTTGTGCAGAGTTACCATTTTCTTCTAATTACACACTACACATTTTTTAATGAATGAATGAATGGAAGCATCCGAATCTTATCGGTCAAATTCATTTTCTTTTTTTCTTTTTTTCTTTTTTCTTTTTTGCCTAACTATCAGACTGTTCCAGCTACGAAATCAGTGCTTGACCAATTGAAGGGGAAAAACAATGTCAAGTTAGAGAAAATGTTTTGTTGATTTAACTTGGACATCACATAAAGGATCATGTGGGAGCCCGCTAGTTCAAGTTTTGAAGTTGTAGTTTTAACTCAATGCACCACCAAAATTATGGATATAAAAAATTTCAATTGCTCAACCCACAAAATGTGTAGTAAAATGGTAGTAATAATCATGTAACTGCAAAAAATAATAACTCCATTATGAAGTGACAAATGTAGATCTAGAAAGTTGCATATCAAATTGACAAATTCACCAGTGATGTTAAATGAATTTTTCTAAATGAGTGAATCAGTTATCTAGCATGCTTGGTAGTTGTTACCATTACATGATGATAATGTCCTAACTTTACCTTCTTATGTTCTTATGCCTCATAAGAAAATCGTGACAATATCATCATTCCCCCAAGTTAAGGGAAAAGCTGTGGGAACCATTAGAGAGTGACAGCAAAAGGGACAAACTAAAATATGAAAGATGAATAATTGAGTAACAATTTCCAAAGGGTTTTTTCATAATCAAAGGGAGCCCAAAATGGAACCCCGGTGAAAAGGAATCCGGCATCCTAGGTGTAACATACAGAGAAATCTTGAAACAGAAAAAAGAAGAAAAGAGCCCCCCTACAAGATCAAGAAATTACAAATCAAAAGATAACATTTTTATCTTTTCCAACAATTAATTTCTCTCATAATAAATAAAACCGGATTCTTTGTCCCCGGATAACCTGCCATCCATGCTCATCATTGTAATGAAGAATACAAATTAAACTCATTAGATTTATACCAACTCCTCTTGATCTTCCGAGGGGCACTTTATCAGCTCCAGTATGCTAACAACCTCTCCCATATCAGGCCTATTAGATGGCACTTGTGAGGTACATATTAAGCCTAACTTCATCACCGGAATTGCTTCCTCAGCAGGGAACTTGCCTTGTAGCCTTTCGTCGATGCATTCCTCCACCCTGCCTTCTTCCAATGCGCCTCTCACCATGTCACAGAGTACCACCACATCATCCTCCATGTATTCAACAGGCCTCTTCCCTGTAACAACCTCCAAGACCAAGACTCCAAACCCATAAATATCACATTTTTCGGTAATTTTCACTGTCTTGCAAGCAAACTCAGGTGCCATGTAGCCAAGGGCACTTTGAATTTTGCTGCTGAGAACATACCGGTCAAGCATTGGTAGCAGCCTTGCTAGACCAAAATCCCCTACTTTTGGTTCGCCATAACTGTCAAGAAGGACGTTGGTTGACTTAATGTTATAGTGAATAATGTTTGAGTTGTGCAAGTGAGCTAAGGCCTTTGCTGTCCCAAGAATCACATTGAACCTTTCATTCCATGAGAGAAAGTTTCCACCTGATCCTTCATGGAGATGCTTGTAGAGACTGCCACCGGAGACATACTCAGATATAAGGAGCTGAAGGGATGGAGTCCAATAATAACCTTCTAGTTCCACCAGATTTTGGTGTCTCACTTTTCCTAATTTCTTCACTTCTCTTTCAAAATCTTCTTGAGACTTGACAAGGCTGGATACAGTGAGCTTCTTTATGGCGACTGATCGTCCGTCTCTAAGAACTGTCTGGTATACAGCTCCAAACCCTCCACGTCCAAGCTCACAATCCTTATTAAGCAAGGCATCATGTGCTCCAGAGCTGAAATCAGGCTCGCCTGAAAACATGACAAGTTTGCCAGAGTTGGCATCTGTGGTTGGGGAATGGCTGAATTCATCCCCAGCAGAAAATGTGAGGTGGGCTGGAGATCGAGACGCAGTAGCCCGAACTCGGAGATTCAAAACTGTGATGCCAATGACACCAACTACAATGACAGCAGCTGCACCAATGGCAATGAGTGCAGAAATGCTGAGAATGATTCTTTTGTGTCCCATAGTTTGTGGTAGTGTACCCGAGCCAGTGTCAATTGAAGTGTTGGGATTTAGAACAATAGGCTTGGGCATGACAGCAGGGCATGATCTGTTCACAGCAGAGCCACAAAGAGATGGATTTCCAGAAACAGAGTAAGGCGAAATGGTGTTGAAGAAACCACCGGCTGGCAGTTCTCCTTGGAGATTGTTGTGAGATAAATTGAAGGAAATTAGATTGGCAAGGTTGGCCAATTGCTTGGGAAGGCTTCCGGTAAGGTTGTTAAATGATAAGTCAACAGTTTGTAGGTTGGTTAGTTTTGCAACTGCTGCAGGTATTGAACCACTCAATCGGTTCTGCGCCAGGATCCTACACAATGTACCAAAAAAATAGGGAAGGGAATAAGGAAAAAATGTATGTAGTTAATAGATTATTTTCACAAATATAAAGCTATAACATAGGCATAATAATGGCCAGGCAATATTATGGCAAAAACAACATAGCCGCATGTCAGATTCAATCAAATAGACATATTTTGAAGCAAATCCATGTAATCAAAGAAACCTAACCAAAGTCAATTAAATGGGCCAACCAAAACTACCAACTGGAAATATATGCATACTTCACTTGCTAGAATGAAACACGGATTAAGGGTAAAGGAAAGAGAGCTTACAAAGTTGATAAAGAAGAGCAGTTCTCAATGGAGGTCGGTATTTTCCCAACCAGAAAATTCTTTTCCAATCTCAGCTCCTTCAAGGACATGGCTCCAGCTATTTCCCAAGGTATGCTTCCATTCAGGTGATTACCACTCAGGTCAAGAATAGACAACATTTTCAATTCACCAATTGCAGCAGGTATAGGACCTCTAAGGGAGTTTCGTGATAAATTCAGAAACTGCAAGCTGCTTAAACCTCCAATAGCAGATGTAATCTCACCAGAAAATGTGTTATCAGAAAAATCCAAAACTTGAAGACTTTGAACTGCAACTTCAGCCAAGGCAAACAAAGGAGTTTTCAAGCCACCACGTGCCTTGTTTTCAGATACCAGAACCTTCTCCAAATCTGACTTAAAGATCCAAGATGGAAGAGCACCAGACATGGAATTATGGCTAACATCCAAGGCCAATAGGTTTGTGCAATTTGACATAGACTCAGGCAGGTTATCTGTGAAGCCATTACCAGACAAATTCAGCATCTTCAATGATTGAAGAGCTCCAATGGAACTCGGCACCTGGCCGGAAAACCTATTCCGCGAGAGGTCTAATGTCTCAAGGCTTCTCATATCTCCAATCCACTCAGGAACCACTCCTGAGAGAGCATTTCCACGCAAACCAAGGTAACTACACAATTTTAGATCCTTCAAATCCCCCGGCAGGTTACCGGAAAGTGAGTTCTCACCAAAATCAACAGACCTCAAGAGCGAGCAGCTTCCGAAACCATCCGGAATCTTCCCTGAAATCTGATTGTTTGATAAGCTAATACTTCTCAAATTCTTCAAAGCATCAACCCCTTTTGGAATCTCACCCTCCAACAAGTTCCCTGACAAATCAATAGACCTGAGTGCACTCAAACTCCAAACCCCAGAAGGAACGGAACCAGAAAACTGGTTAGAAGACATGTCAATGGAAGCAACAGCAGAACAAGAGCCCAAACTAGAAGGAAGCTTCCCAGAGAACCTATTCCTAGCAAAGGAAACAGCCCTGAGGGACCCACATTGTCGGAACAAATCATCAGGAAGTTCTCCTGAGAGATTGTTATCACTCAAATCAATGACTCTAAGATTTTCAAAGTGAGCAATGTTGGCGCTAATTCCACCAGTGAGGTTGTTATTGGCGAGTGAAAGCTTCCTTAGGAACTGCAACCTCAACAAACCTCGACCAACCTTCCCAGAAAGAGAGAAACCATCCAGGTTGAGTTCAACGACCCTGTTGGATCTGGGGTTGCACCTCACACCAACCCAACCACCTCCACACGCGTTATCATCGTCTTCGTTCCAAGATGAAAGCTTTCCCTTCGGATCTTGTATGTCAGCTTTGAACACAATTAACCCCAAAACGTCGTCGTTCAGAGACGGGTTCACAGCGGCCACCGACGCCCCCAAAAGAAAAACCGAGAAGAAGAAGAAGCAGCAGCAGAGAATTACCCTCATGTTTGAAACCGCTGGCATTTTCGGACACTACAGACCCATGCCAAAACCGAGCTGTGAAAAAGAAATGAAGAGGTTCTAAGACTCCGAATTTGGAAAATAAAAATAGAACTCAACTTCAGACTAAACTCGTTCCCAAAACGGGCCAAGAGAAGGGAGAAAAAATGCTGCTGTTTTATATATATATATATATAACGGCTAGATTTGAAAACAATGGGTGGAAAACCAGTAGAATGGGTCAAAGAGAAGAGTGTGGAAGAAGACGAAACAGCAGCATTAGCAGAAAGGAAGAAGAAACGTGCACAGTAACAGACACCAAAAGTAGCCACAAAAGTTGAAGAGTTCAAGGAACGTGAAGTGTACTCAAACCCTAGAAAACCACTTTCAGCTAACAAGGCAAGGATCTTGTGAGGGTAAATAGGTAATCTAACCCAAGCGGAGTAAAAGGTTGAAGACGAAGAACAACGAACGAGAGCTTGTACTGTATACTCGATCCAGAAAATCAGAAACGGTTTTAGAAAAATGCTGAGCTCGAAAGCTTTGATTTCTTCGCTGAAAATAGGAACCGAATGATGCTCACCGGAAAATGTACAAAACTGATCGGCAAAATTTACCGGTGAGAGTTGCAGGAAGTGGAGTTGAAGCGGCGTGTCTTCTCTCTTTTTCTTTTTTACTTTCTCTTTCTCTCTCTGTTTCAAGGGGTCACAAAAAGAGATTGAGGGAAAATAACATTCAGTTTTTATTAACGGAAAAATGGGTCCCCATTGGTAGATGAAGAAAATTAAATAATTAATTAAGAATATGCCACGTGGCAACACAGTGCTGGGTAGTGGGTCCAACGGTGTCAGACACGTCCTGGACTTCAGTTATGCTTTTGGCGTGGATGGCTTACCTGGCATTCTCACTTCCCAAATTGCCCCTCTTTCAGAAAATAAAAAACAATGAACCGTTAATTAAGCTGTGTATTAAAATTAACGCATGATTATTACTAGTGACTCGTGATTTCGAAAGAGAAATCCTAAATTCTTTGGTGGAGAACAGTCAACAGAGATACTTCTTTGTTTTTTCCTTTACCTTTATACGGGCAAACATTGAAGGGTATTACTGTTTACAATAATTTTAACCTTTCTGATTATTTGTAAAATGCCTTGCACGTGATTGTAATATTGTATTAGTCTTCTACTAGGCATTCTAGTAAGGATAATTTTTTCATGAAGAAAAAAAAAAAGTATGAAAAGAAGAATAATTAATCATTAAAATAATGTATGAGTATAGATTTTAACAAGATTTATAATTATTTTAATTTATTAGATTTAATTATTTTTTATTTTTTTCATTTTTTTCTACTTCACCGTAATAAACACCTTCTAATAAATGTTTTTTTTTTGGTATTTGGTAAATGAGTACTTGCATGATGACTTGGTTTGCTAAATTTTGCTGAATTAATTTTGCTGTAACTCTTGTTTAAGATCTTAGAATTTAGAGAGAAAAAAAAAGATTATGAGTAACTATAAAAGATACTAATACTCGTTAACAGAATCTTATATTAAAATATGTAAATTAAAAGCCATTTATTCATGATAATTGATAGGAGGTACCGAGGTACTATGCTTTTTACCAACTAAAATTTAAGATTTAAAAAAAAAAAAAAGTCCTAGTTAGCTCTCTGTTAAGTATTAGCTGTCTATAACACTGCGTTTGTTTTCAGTAGACAGGACACTGAGGTATAGACATTGATGTGCACAAATCTGTTTGGCGACAGAGACATGGACACTAGACACACTGTCTCTGGCCCAATTTTCACTGTCTCTGTGTCCACTTCTGAACGAAGGACACTGATGAACACAGAATTTAGGAGGATAAACACGTGACTTTTAATAATTTTTTTTTCTCTTTTTATCTATAAAACTTCTTTATTATTCCATCATTATCTTTTTAAAATGATAAAAATATCATTTATATTTAATTTTAATTTTGTTCATATATGTCAGTTCATTATTACCAAACCATGTCCTACTGTCTCTATCCCAGTGTCTTATTCTATCCTATCCTTCCAAACAAACTAAGCCTAATTGATATACTATTGAGGAATTCGTTTGAGGTAGGATATGACAATAAATTATTGAAATGTTTCAATTCTACTTATTTAATTTTGTTTGGGTGGGTCGTTCTCAATTCCTTCTAATCAATCCCTTTTCAATTGTGGTTTTTATTTGTGATTTTTTTTTTTTGGTTGTCTGGCTTTTATTTGTAATTAATTACACACAATCTAATACCAAATCACAATATTATTTCATGTAAAGCAATGAAGATGACTTGCTAATACCCTAGAACTAGAAAGAGCCCCTCCAATTTATAGGATAGGTTAACATATATATTGTTAAGATATTTTAGATTTAAATATATTGTTAAGATAAGTTTTATTATTTTAAGATTTAATATTTGCATATTAAAATCAGTCATAAATATATAATATATATTGAAATATAAATACATATATAGTTTAATTTATTTTTAGGTATATTTAGTATTTCAATACGTATCATATACCGGTGGTTAATTTGGTGGTTGATTTTTGTGTACATTGCTCAAAATTTTAGGTATTGTTTGTTAAGGTTTTTTTATTTATAAATAGTTGTATATTATAACATATTTTTCATATAATTTTAAAGAATAATGCTACGGAACTAACGTTAGAAGATTAATAGGGAGCCAATAAATATAATTAAGGAAATAATGGGTAGTAAAAGAAGAAAAAAAAATAAAAAAAAATAATATTGACTTCCTATTGTCTCTTTAATATTGGCTACCAAGACTTTCTCAATATAAATATAAAAAATCCTTTTACTTTGTGTGTTTTCTCTATTTTTCTATCATATATATTTCTAAAATAATAGCCTCCCTAAAGGGACAAAAATTCAACTTTCATCGTCAATCATAATGCATGTAATTTTCTTCAAAATTGAAATACCACCATAAATCAAAACAGGACTGAGTGTATTTAAATTCGCTGTTAATTAGTCCAAAAAAAAAAATTCGCTGTTAATTCAAGATAAGCCTCGTTATTGAAAAACATGCACATGATTATCGTTTCGTAGGAGAAAGCTCCTTCTTAACTAATTTAATACGTATATAAGAATTTAATTCTATTTGTAATTTTATATACATTGTCGGTGTATATACAAATACATTATGTCATATTGTAAAAAAATATTAATTATATTTATTTTAAAAATTTATTTTTAGAATTTAATTTTAATGTACTAATAGTATAAAATATTTTACACAATCAATATAATCATATTTATTTGTTTGTATAATTAATCACGAAATAAATAAAAAAATTGATTATTTTTTTTATGTAGTATTATCTAATTGAATACATATTAATGCATTTTGAAATTAAATTATTTACTTCTATTCCATTTGTTTACCAATAACTTAAAAGTTAAAACTATTAGTCTAATTAGCCCGCGCTTAGCACGGGCATATAGTTAGAAAAAATTAATCATCAATCCCATATCATTAGGTATAT
>JASCZI010000643.1:7152-20237 GCA_036250425.1 Stylosanthes scabra | reverse complement strand
TGACTTTAATTTTAGTATGGTAGTAAAGTAAAGATATTTCTATCATGCAAGAAAATAATAATCATAAACATTATAACCTACTTACCATGTCTCCTGATTTTGGGAGTGGGCCATCCCATTTTGGAATAGCATTTGCACGTTCCACATATGCTGCATTTGTCCCTGTTCCAAGAATCACAGCAGTAATAACATCCTGATTGTAGAATCTGCCTCTAGCCAGTGTCCCAATGGTATCATTAACCTAATCCAACACCACCAAGTTAGTCAAGTGTATAGCCTTATTAGTCTGAACTTTCTATCAAATGCAAACTTGGAACCATCATCCTCAAATCTGGATGTTAAAATTTACTAATCAATCTAATAGTGAGGTTAACGGTACTTACTAGAGCTGAAACTCGCATATCCAGACCAATTTTTTGCATCGAATTGGTTAGTTCTCCCACCACATCTTCCCAAACCTACAAAACAGAACATAAAAGAAAAAAAAACTATCAGGCTAACTTGCTAATGAGAGAACAACTTATTAAAATGAGAAATTGGTACAAGATATCCCCCTCTTTCGAAAGAGTTGAAAATTTAAAGCATGTCAAAGCAAGCATTATATCTCTTCATCTTACCTTATTCCTTATAGCACGCAACATCTTGCTCTGCTGAAACCAAGAAAACCTAATCACAGAAACACTAATCCATCAATTAATGAAGATGAATCTAGATCAGAGAAACATAGATGAGAGGCGAGTTGAAGTTGAAGTGAATGAATGAAAACCCAAAAAGATGTGGAATAGTAAAAAAATGAGGAAGAAGTGGAAGTTATACCTGAGAAGGCGACGGTCTCAGAAGTAGACGGTGGCAAGGAATGACATCGGCGGTGGCTCGTGCATATGTGATGCCAGAGACGGTGGCAGAGGACTAAGGAGTGGCCGCTAGGGGTCTAGGGTTTTAGAGCCATGGAGTCTTCTACTTCTCTGGTTCTCTGCAACTTGAAGATGGTGTGAAGGCGCTACTTGAAGGCTAGGGTTGGAGCAGATTTAGGTCTGTAGCGATGGAAGCCAGGCTAGGGTTTTTCTTTCTGGCCGATTGTCATGATCGATTTGTTGGTGGCGAGGTAGGCGATGATGGTGGGTGCTGGTGAGTGGTGATGACGACGACTTATGGTGAGTGTTGGCGAGGGAAGGAGAAGGGCGACGGTGACAGGAAAGTGAGTGGTGGCGAGGGAAGGAGAACGGCGATGGTGACGGAGAAGGTGAGTGGTGGCAAGGGTCACTGGTGGCGAGGATACTCGCGATGAGGGTGAGTGGCTGGTTTTGGGGTTAAAGAGAGTATATAAACTTTCTTTCTTTTCGAAGGAGAAGCTAAAAGATTCTAAGTTATTTAGGAATGTTAAACAAGGAGGTAGGACGGTATAAAAAAATCATTATTTTATTATAATTGGACCTTATACGTTAGGGTGACCTTATAAAGTGGACCCCATACCAAAAAAATAAGCTGCATTTGAAAAGCGCTTCCTTTGGTTTTCAAAAGTGTTTCCATAGCCAATAAGTTAAGGCTGCACTTTATAAGTGCTCCCTTTGCTATTTTAGGAGCCGCTTTCTAAATGATGCCGTAATTATGTTTCCTATTCTGCTGAAAAAATGTCATCACTTGAAAAGCGCTTCCTATTCCATGAATAGGCTGCCCTTTTAAAGCGGGTGCCTAAAAAAAAGGTGCCTTAGGGGTAATTTTCTTGTAGTGGTTTTTGCACAAATCTCATGCTTTGCAAAAACTTCACACCAAGTGTTCGACAAAATGATTCAAGGCAAATTTCACTCCAATTTTGGCCCAATCCTTGTTTTGCAAGTAGAATTGTGTTTTGCTTTGATTTTTGAAAGACTTTGGAATCGAAATTGAGATGAACTAACGCTTGGAAGTACATTACATTGTTAGTATGCTTGTATAGTCATGTTGTCATTGGTTGATGATTGTAGCAAACAATGAGTGCTTGTTTGATGGATTATTTTAACATAGACTTGAAATGCCACTTGTACAAGAGAATCCAGAAATCCCTATTCTGGAAATGCCAAGGACAACTAAAGTGAGGAGAACTGCCAGAATTTCAATGAAGCCAATCAAGCGCAGGTTCTCCGAAAGGATTATTGCCAAAGGAGGGCCATCTAGAGCCGCACCAAAGGAGAATATCGTCATCGATGTCAGCAGTGATAGTGAGATCAGTAGGGAAATTGAAAATGCTGCCATGGAATTAATTGCAATGGATAAACCCTTCATTCCAGAAGAGGAAGATGAAGAAGATGAGGAAAAAACCCAGAGGAAGAGGAAGAAGAAGAAGAGGAAGAAGTGCTAGAACATTTTCATGATGAGGATGATTATGAAGACTACTTTTCCACGGAAGATGACAACTCTTCCAATGGCTCCATTGGGAGCAGCTGATCTTCAAGATGCGAAAGCAAGGGCATGAGTTGCTTCCCAAATAGCATAGAAGACCGTGCAATTTTCAAGTGTGGTGAGGGCCTTGCCGGAACAATAACTTCGGTCCAATTTTAATTCTTGTTGAACCTTTCTAATTGCATCTTGACTGTTCATAGTTAGCATTTAGTTGTTAGTTTGTTAGAGCTCTGATAGTTAGACTTGCTGAGATTGGATGCCTTTGAAAAACAACACTAAGTTTTTCCATTTTGAAAACTGACATCCAATCGGTTTCTTCTCTTATGGATGATAATTGTACTTCAAATAGGATTTCTATTTGTGTGCCCTTTTGGGACCCCACCATGAAAATTTTCTTTGAAAATCTTTTGAAACTTGATCTTCACATCCGATTTGAAAATTTCTAATCATAGAATAGAGTGAAAGAACACACAACATAGAGAGGATTTGAGCCACATTCCAAAGGACCACTATTTTCTTCTTGTGTGTTACTTCCTCTTCTATGATTGCAATTCATGAATTAATTGATTATATATGTCCATCATTGTTTATATTGTGTGCATTCATATGATTGAGGCCTTTGTTCTCAAAAGCTCACTTACCAAATGGCCTAAACCTTGAAAATCACACTTGAAACCAACTTTGAGCCTTGATGCCCCTCTATTCAAATTTAGGTCATTACAAGCCTTGAATGTGCAAAACCATGATTGTCCTTACTTGATCTTTGATTAATCTTGGATTTAGTGGTTAGGAATTTCTTTATGAGAGAAGAAAAGAAAGGGAATTAAGGAAGATAGTACATTGTGAATGGGTGAAAAACAAGTTTTCAAATTGAAAAGAAGAAAAATCTTAAGGCATTTGGGAATACATGTATGCATGAAAAATATATGTCATAAGCATATGCACTTGTACAAGTTATCAAGAAAAGAGAAAGTGATAAGAAAATATGTTTGAAAAAAAAAAGAGAAAAAAATGAAAAGAAAATAAATAGAAAGAAAACAAAGAAAAGTCTTTTGTCACTTTAAAGTAGCAAAACAAAGGTTACCGAATAAGCAAGTGCATATGCCATAATCATTCATTGTAGGAAGAATGCATAACATGTATCTCTAAATTGATTGTGAGTTTTAATGGTTTTGGGTTGGAGTGAAGAAAAGAGAGAGCTAGGTGCATCCTTTGTTAATCAAAGATTTTAGTTTTCAAGCTCACTTAGCCAAATATGAATTCCTACCTTCACCTTGGCCCCATTACAACCATGAAAATCCCTCTTGATGATGCACACATATATACATTTGATGTTGATTGATTAGATGAAGATTAATTTGTGAAAAGAAAGATTAGAAATGAATTAAGAGTTTTCAACCCTAGACACTTGAGTGAATAGAGTGTATACACATCTGGTAAGGGTTCTTAAGCTCACTTCTATGATTAAGAACACTCCTTGAGGTGTAAGACAAGTTTAATCCTTTTCAACTTAACTATTTTTGGGGGCAGTATTTGTTGTAATACTCTTGCCCATACTCTTGCGCATGATTATCTAATCTCTCTTTGAATGTGATGTCATCCATAAGATTGATCCTTGTGCAGTTCTCCCCTCTATGATTTTCGAATTTGTTTTGAAAAGATTGAGAAATTCCATTCACCTCTTAGTTCTATTCACCTGAGCATGAGGATATGCTAATATCTAAGTGTGGGGTAGTTTGATGAACCCATATTTCGTGATAAAATATGTGTTATATTTGATGGGTTTATCGATCTATGACCGCATAATTGCTTGTGAATAACCATATTTATGAACCTTTGCTAGATATGTGCTATCATTGTGAAGTACATGCTAAATTAGCCTAGAATTGAGTAGAATTTGCACAATCTCATCCCATTTGGTGCCTTGATATGTTTTTAGTGTATTTCAGGCCTGTAAGGATGGAGAAATGCATGGGAAAGGCTAAGGAAGGCATTAGAAGCAAAGGATTCATGAAGAGGGGAAAAAAGGGAGAATTCTGGAATTCTACAAGTTGCGCACGCAACTTCCTAAGTCGCGCACGCAACTTCCTAAGTCACGCATGCAACTCTTGAGAAACAGAGAGCATTTTGGCTCTATTCATACCAAAGTTGAGTACGCAACTTTCATAAGATGTGTACGCAACCTCCCCTGAAGCCTTCGAAACCAATTCTATCGAACAGAGTTGCGTACACAACTCTCTAATGTTGCGTACGCAACTTTACTTGCTACAACTCTTAAATGAAGGCCAGAATTGAAATTTCACATTTTCGGGCCAAGGCCAAGCCTCTTTTAAAGCACAAATTCGACCCTATATGGGGTGAGAACAGCTGAAGCATAAGGGGGTCTTACCATTAGGATCAATTGATAGTTTTAGAATAGCTAAAGGGATTTTGGGAGAGTTCTCCATCTCTCTCATTTTCTCTCTTCTAGGATATTACTGTTCTTCATTTCTCTTCCCATTTTCAGACCTTACTAGCCAAACTCTTCATTTTAATTCATGTTTGAATGTTTGATTGTTGAATCTCTTGGTTAATTAATGCAATCTTCACTTGTTTTCATCAATTTCTCATCTCTATTTCAATTCTATTTCTCTTGTTCTTGTGATCTTATCTTGATCTTGCTGAGATTTATTTCTTGTTATGATCTATTGTTATTTCTTTGGTGAATAGTTGATAATTTTACGTTGATTCTCTTGCTTATGTACTTCATTGATCATCTTGATTTGCTATTTTCTCTTACTATTCACCATGTCTCTTTACTATACCCACCAAGTGTTTGATGTTTTGTTTCTTATAACTATGGAGTACTATTCTTGCTCTTTGGTCATGGGTTGGAGTGCGGATGATCTTAGCCACTAATCCCTAAGGATAAGAATGGGCTAAGGCCAGGGGTTAAAACCATTCCGTTAACGCTAGGCTTTTGTTAGTGATGAGTGGACCTTAACGAGGTGAATGCGATGTGTTATTCGCGTTCCAAAGACTTTGGCCCTTCGCATTAGTCAAGTAGCCTAGGAAATTTAGCACGGGGTTAATTCCACCCATTCTACTATTAGACAAAATGGGCTTTGTGTCTTACGTGACAACCATTCATAATTGGGATTAGTGGTGATCATAGGGACACATTATACTTCAACTCAAGACCAAGCACCCTTATTACTTGCAATACAAGTTTCCTCATATTTTGCTCTTTTTACCAACACTCAACCATTGCAACCCCCATTTTCACAACCAATTGCGAGCTACAATATTTTAATTCCAAGGGAGAACAACCCGAGTTTAATACTCGGTATTTTAAACTGGTTGCAAACTCTGTGACACCTTTCTTGTTAATAACCTCGACGATATTCTCAAAGCTGGTGTGAATTCCTCTACAACGAAATTCTGTTTTAAAATCAAGGAATTCTGAACCAGTTGCAAGAGTGACTGCGAGGTTCTATCAAATGGCGCCATTGCCGGGAAGTTGAAAACATGTGCGCCTGTTTTTGGTTGTTTGTGAATATGTTCATAGTGTAAATATGATAGTCTTCTAGATTTTTAGGATTGTTAGATTTGATTAATTTGTAAGGGTAAAACTAAGCTCATACTTCTTAGTTTATAGAATAGTTGGATGAAAAAGATAATAAAATAAAATAAAAGGATATTTTGTAAGGGTAAAACTAAGCACACACCAAATTTAACTAATGAGACATCTTTTGTTTTGTATGGATAAAAATATCCTTGATCTTTACCCCTTATTTCATTTAATTCAATTTCACCCTATTATGAATTTATGACAGTGGTAATTGAGCACTGCCTCTCTATCCTAGTCGCAGCCCTCTATTTCCCCTTCTTTATTATTGTCTCGTCATTTTTCTCTCTCTTTTCTGCCACACCTTTTTATTAATTAAAATTATTTTTTGATGTGAGCAAGGGAGGAGTACGTGTTGATGAGGTGGGGTTGAAGAGGATGGTGTTTGATAGAGGTGGTGTTGGAGTGGGTGACGGTGGTACAAAAAGAAAGAATCGACAGGCATTGTAATAAAATCGACAGGCATTGTAATAGTAGAAACTGAAACAAATTTATTAGCAGAGCAGAAACCACAACAACAAAGGCAGCGACATTACCCATAGTAGCAACCTGCGACACCCGTAGCGTGAGCTTGCGACAACAGCAGTGACATCAACACTCACAGCAATGGCGTCTATAACAAAACAGAAGCAAGGTATAATACAAAAAAGGGAGGGGAAAATGGCGAGAACAATGAACAAGAAAAGGCAAGAACAATAGGGCTGAGCAAAACCTGGGAAGAATGGCAGAAGCAAAACAGGAAAGTGGAGGCGGTGACGGAGTAACGGCAGCGACGGGACTCTTTCCTCCTTTCCTCCTTCCTCCCTTCGTAGCGCTCTCTTTCTCTGTTTTCTCTCTTTTCCCACTCTCACCATTTCTATCTCCCACCGACGTTGTCTCCCTCTTCCCCTCTTCTTCTTTCTTTTCTTCTTCTTTTCTCCGCTCCCTCTGTCTTTCTTTCTTCCTTCCTTCTTTTTGTGTGAGTGAAGTGAGCTGTGTGTGCTGCCACTGTGCCGTGTGTGTTTTTGGTTAAGTTGGGAATTAGGGTTAGAGATAAAATAAAAGGGAAGAAGATAGTATACTTAATAATAATAATTTGGAAAAATGTAAGAGGAAGGTAGTAATCCTTTTTGTCCTATAAGATATTTTTTTTTTGGTGTCTCTATAAGATAGTAATATAAAAGTTTAAAACTAAACATATTACAATAAAATTATTTTAGGAACACAAAATTTATATTTGTCAAATTTGCAATTTAAGTTCAAATAATTACTTTAATTTACAAATTAAAAAATATAATTAATTCCTGTTTTTAATTCATCAAATCAAATTCAGTATCTTGATTATTCAAATCAAATAATCAACTCTTCATTATTACTCAATTATTAAACTTTTAAATTTTAAATAAGGAAGATACGTAATTATTACCAAATAAAATGTGATTTAATTTTTTTATCAGAAAATAATTTTCAGCAAATAAAACTTTAAACAAATAAAATAAACCTTAAATAGATTATTATTTAACTTCAAAAAATTTGAGGAGTTACATATTTGAGAAATTAATTTTGAATCAAAATTTTAAATTTGATTCTTTATAAAGATTAGATATATTAATTTAGTAAAAGATTAAAAATTAATTTCTAAATTTATTCAAAATTGATAACATCATCTTTAACTTTTAAAATTTGTTTAATTAAAACAAACAATATTTTAGAAAATTGAAGTTTTGAAACAAAATACAAGTATATGTCATAAAAAAAGGTTTATAAAAAGAATTTTGTTTTCCAACACAATAGGTTTTATCATTTTGAAACACAATTTTTTTAGTTACAAAAAGGACTTTCATTTTGTGACAAAACAAATACCTTGTTACAGAAATTTGTATTTTTGTGACAAATATTTTATTGTTACAAAACAAACGGAGCTTTTGAAACAAGAAGTTTCTTGTTACAAAACGTATTGAAATTTTGCAACAAAACACTTTTTGTTGCAAAAAGTAGAAATTATTTGTAACAAATTGTCTTCCTGTTACAAAACATTGTTATTTTGTAACAATAATTTATTCTTGTTACAAGACCCTATAATTTGTAACAATTTTAAAATTTGATACAAAAATTTTGTTACAAATATTCCTTTTTCTTGTAGTATTGGTACCAAAGGAAGAGAGAAGGCTAGGAAAATCATATAGTATAATCACAAAAGACTACAAAATACCAAAAAATAATAATAATAATAATAAATAATAATAATAATCACAAAAAACAGTGACTAAATCATAGCTACGCACTTATTCCAATTAATTGAATATTCAAATGCTATAGAGAAGAGAAACTATGAGTGGTGAGAGAGGGGTTGAGAGTTCGAGGGTGGCTCAGAGTGAGGATATCGGCAATGCCGATGGTCGTAATAAGGGGGAGAGTGGGGGTGGGTTTGTACCAGGGGCTACGGAGGAAAACACAAGGGTTAAGATATCATTTAGGGACAAGGTTGTGGGTACAAAGGAAGCTAAGTTTCTCAGGCTTGCGACTGATCTCTCTGGTGATCGCTTGGCCACTATCATGGATAGAGATCAAGATGACTTACATCCCAAGGTGTCTTTCTCTGCGGAAGCACGTGCAACCTTAACGGAGCCATACAAGGATACAGTGGTGATTCAAGTGCTAGGCAAGCACTTCAGTTACACGGAAATGGTTCATAAACTACAGAGTGTTTGGAGATTGAAGGGAGGCTATGAAGTACTTGATGTTGGATTTGATTATTTTTTAATCAAATTTGACCTTATTGAGGATCAGGACTTGGTTCTTTTAGGAGGACCGTGGATGATTGCGGGAAATTACTTGGCAGTTAAACCATGGGATCCAACTTTCAAGCCCCGTGAGAAATCCTTCGGATCAACTATGGTGTGGATTCGTATCTCAGGTATGAATATCTGGTATTACCAGGAGCAGGCTATGCTGCGTATTGTGGAAGCTATAGGGAAGCCAGTCAAGGTGGATTTAGCCACTAAGTCGGCGGAGAGAGGCAAGTTTGCAAGAGCATGTATTCAGATTGATTTGGGTAAGCCTGTGAAGAGGAAGATATGCATAGATGATTATGATTTTGACATTGAGTATGAAAGCTTACACTTGGTGTGTGGAAATTGTAATTGCTATGGTCATGTCACTAGAGAGTGTCAACAAACTCGGGAACCTAATGCATCATCACATTTGAAAACTTCCATGAACTTACAATCCGACATGGCCGGTGCTTCGATGAGCCCACCAGGGACAGAGGAGGTGAATAATTCTGGGAATGTTTTCGAATTTGGTAAAACTTCCGCTCCTACGGCTACGGTTACGGAAAAAAATGATTCGGGGGAGGGAATCGTGCATGATTTTAATACTGCTGATCCCGTGCATGATAATCACCAAGATTGGATTGAAGTGAAAAGAAAATGGAAGCAAAGGATGGGCCATATGGTTTCTTCTATGAAGAGTGGACTTGGACCAAAAAAACGCAATGTCCCTTCTTCAGATGGGCCTCACCCAAAACAGAAAAGCCAAGTGGGCCAATCTTCCACCTCCAAGCATGTGACCCGACCTGGCTCCGGTTCATCCAAAAACACCCCCTTGATGACCTCAACGCCGAATCAGAGGAGAGTGGAAGATGCAAAGAACCGGACTCCTTTCATCAAAAATGGCCATAAGAGACAGCGGTCACCGTAGCTGCAGAACTCACCAACGACGGACGAGGTGGTTGCTGCCTGTCCGGTTCTCACCTCGACACCGCCGACGTTGGGCATGGCGACTTCGTTGGGGTGTGATGCGAAGACAATCTCTCTGCCAAGCCGGGTTCATCAGGATGAGGAAGTTCACATCTGAGGCGGTCCTTCCTTGGCGACGCCGAACTTGGCATGTAGTGTCCAGACGGGATCCGAATTGAAGAATGCTGCCGCCATGGGTAACTCGGTCTGAGATTACCATGTACTCTCATTCACCTACCTCTTTTTTATGATTATGTCAGAATTTAATATAATTTCTTGGAATATTAGGGGCGCATCTAATAGAATGGCACGGGTTCACTGTAAAGATTTAGTTAGAAAATTTCAGCCTGCTGTTTGTATTATCCTAGAGACTCATGTTCTGTTCAGTTCTTTGAAGTTGTTTTGGGATAGGATGGGTTAGAAGGCTATTGGTGTGGCGGAAGCGGTGGGTCACAAGGGTGGGATTTGGGTCCTGGCTTCCGAGAATTTAAAGATCACTTGTAATTATGTGGATATTGCTGCTCAGTGTGTCACTGTTAATCTTGTTTGGAATGAGAAGAGTTGGGTGTTGTCTGCTATCTATGGAAGCCCACAACCTCAAACTAGACTTTGGCTTTGGGACAAGCTTCTCCAAACTGCCCATCTGGTGTCATCAACTAATGCAGCTTGGCTCGTGGTAGGTGATTTTAATGAAGTGGTTTCTGCTGATGAGGTCAGGGATGCTTTCTTTCCAGCAACAAGAGCTGATTTTTTTGCTAATTGTCTGGACCATTGCGAACTCATGGATATGGGATCAATTAGAAGGAAATTCACTTGGTTTCGGAAAATACATGGTAATAAACATGTGGCTAAAAGACTTGACCGGTGTCTCATTAATAATGTTTGTTGTTCTTTATTCCCTGAAGCTTTTTGATTAGATGTTGTGCCATTCAGCATTCCAAAGGGGATCGTCTTTTTCGCTTCCAGGATGCTTGGGCAACCCATCCTGATTATATGAAAGTAGTTCAAGATTGTTGGGCTAAAGGAGTTCCGGATGTTATGGCCAGTATTAGACAGGTTCAACACGGGTCAAAGGAATTTAACTCCAAGGTTTTTGGCAATATTTTTGTTCGAAAACGAGAACTTGAAAGCAAAATCTATAATACTCAAGTATTGATGGAAGTTACTGATTCTGAGGATTTACGACAACTTAATCAACAACTACAGGATGAGTTCAACAAAGTTCTTTTGCAGGAAGAGCTACTGTGGTATCAAAAGTCAAGAACAAATTGGGTTAAATTTGGTGATCGTAATACCAAGTTTTTTCATACTCAATCTATTGTTAGGACGAAACATAATAAGGTCCAGGGTTTATTCCTCAAAGATTGGAGTACTGATCCCGATCTTCTGAAAAATGAAGCGCTTTCCTTCTTTCAAGATCTCTTCTGTAATACTGAGAACATTGATTTGAATTGTCTTGATGGTATCCCTTGTCCTGTTTTGAGTGAAGAGGCTAGGCAAAGCTTGACCCGTGGTGTCTCTTTTGGAGAAGTTGAGGCTACTATTAGAAGTATGAATTCTTTCAAAGCCCCTGGGACAGATGGTTTTCAAGCCTTCTTCTACAAGGAATACTGGCACATTGTGGGTTTTGATATCTGGCAGACTATCAAACGGATCTTTGAAGGTGATTCTATTAATCCCTTGATGCTAGAAACTCTTATTGTGTTAATTCCAAAGATTGACTATCCATCTCATATGAAGGACTTTCGGCCTATCAGTTTATGTAATGTGGTCTACAAGATCATTACAAAAATCCTTGTTAATCGCCTTCGTCCTTATCTTGATGATATCATTGGCCCACTTCAAGGGGGTTTTATTCCAGGGAGGGGAGCTCCAGATAATATAATAGTTGCTCAAGAGATCCTCCATTTCATGAAGAAGACCAAGTCGAAAAAGGGAGTTATTGGTTTCAAAATTGACCTTGAGAAGGCTTATGACAGGGTCGATTGGCGCTTTCTTGAACAAACTCTTGAGCTTTTCGGCTTTCCTCGGCTAACCACAAAGCTCATCATGGCCTGCACCAGATCCTCTTCTGTCTCTATTCTTTGGAATGGGGGGAAAGTGGACAGTTTCAGTCCCAAGTGAGGAATTCGGCAAGGGGACCCTCTTTCCCCCTATTTATTCGTTATGTGTATGGAGCGTTTGGGCTGCCTTATTAATGCTCATGTTTCAAATGGTAGCTGGGATCCTATTGCAGTTTCTCGTGGAGGTCCAAGGGTTTCTCACTTGATGTTCGCAGACGACTTGCTACTTTTCTGTAAATCTTGGAAGAGTCAGGTTTCCTTGGTTATGAATGTGCTACATACTTTCTGCAGTGCTTCAGGTATGAAAGTTAATCTGTCTAAATCCAAGGCCCTTTGTTCTCATAATGTTACTCGGAGGAGAAAAGAAATTTTTACAGGTATATCTAGCATTAGATTCACTCAGGATCTGGGTAAGTACCTTGGTGTTAATCTTGGTCATTCGAGGGTTTCTCGAGCTTGCTTTTCTGAAGTGGTTAATAAAGTTCGTACCCGGTTGGCCAGTTGGAAAGGAAAACTTTTGAATAAAGCGGGTAGGCTTTGCCTTATCAAATCTGTTGCTTCTTCTCTCCCAATCTATCAGATGCAAGTTTCCTTGTTGCCTAATCAAACTTGCAATGAAATTGATTCAGTCTTGCGGCGCTTTCTTTGGAAAGGTACTACTGAGGGGCGATTTTTGAGCTTGGTGAGTTGGAAGAAGATTGCTATTCCTCGTAAGTTTTGAGGTCTCGGTATTAGAGACTCAAGGTCCGTCAACCTTTCCCTCTTGGGTAAACTAGCCTGGCAGCTTCTTAAACAGGATGATAAGCTGTGGGTCAAGCTTCTTTCAGATAAGTATAACTTTAATATGGGCAATTGGGACTCTTTATCTGCTAGACAAGGCTCTCATGTTTGGAAGAGCATTGTTGCCACTCTTGGTGAATTGAAAGAGGGCTTTTCTTGGCAGGTTGGCAGTATGGCAAACTCCTTCTGGTTTGACTCCTGGCTCCCAATTGGCTGTCTTGGGGAGCAGCTCCCTTTCATCCATATTTCTGACACTGCTCTTTCTATAGAAGATGTCCGGTGCGCTGATGGTTGGAATTTTGATATGCTTGCCACTCCTATTTCTCAAGATTTGAAAGACTACATCGCTAACTTTAGGCCTGATCAACACCCCCGTCATGAACCATCCTGGGTTTGGGGCCCTTGTTCTTCAAAAGTCTATTCAGCTAGGGAAGGCTACACTTGGTTAGCAGGAAGGATATTTATGTGGCAAGACACTGAAAATTGAAAGTCGATAAGCACAACACTCAAGAGGGGGGTGAATTGAGTGTTTAAACC
>JASCZI010000642.1:14181-32548 GCA_036250425.1 Stylosanthes scabra | reverse complement strand
ATCATTATGATTGTTTTGATGAATGACTAAAAAGGTTTGGTACACCTATTTTAGTTAATATGCATGCTTTGATAAACTTGATTTATATAGGGGGAACAATATATTTGTGATTTTTCTAGTTCTTTTTGTTAATATCAAAAGGGGGAAACCTCTTTGATTTCAATATCCTCTTTTCTTCTTTTTGCTAATGACAAAGGGGGAAAATGAATGTTTTGAGGATATATTGTGTTTTGAGAAAAATATATTCGTTTATATGAAAATTGGTGTGCATCTTTTTAGGGAAAATAATGCATAAGTTCAGGGGGAACTTTTGCAACGTTTTTACAACTATATGTTCATATCCTCAAAATGTTTGTCATTATCAAAAAGGGGGAAATTGTTAACCATGTTACAATATGCATAAGTTCATTTGATTTAGGTTTTGATGCATGACAAACATTGAAGTTGAGGATAAGCATTAAAAGATGCAAACGACGTCAAGACAAACATTGAAGTTGAGGATAAGAGTTGGAAGCAAGCAACAAGACAAGAAGACGAGTCCGCAAGATTTGAAGATGGTTTAGTATCTTAGGATTTAGGTAAAATTCTTGTCAAGAACCAAAGTTCATTATCTCTCTCACACACACACAAGAAAATGTTTTTAAAGAAAAGGTTTTACGAAAACTATGGCCGTAAAAGTTTTATAACTTGTTAGCTGTTTTAAAGCTTAGTGCATGCTGTCAAACTTGACCTTTGTGCACTAAAGTGATAAATAACTTTAGCTACAGAGGTCCAAACGATGTGGTTCTTATTGCATTAGAAAGCTAACATCCGGGGCTTCAGATTCATATAAGATAGTCCATATTTTGAGCCATGGTATCGATACCCTAGAGGATGGTATCGATACCCTCAGGCCAAAATTTGAATTTTGGCCCAACGGTCATAAGGGTATCGATACCCTCATGCATGGTATCGATACCCTCTGCGGAAAAAGCACTAAAACGGCTAGTTTGACAAAATGTTTTGATCCTTTTCACACACCAACGGTCCAAAACGTTTATGAGTCTATAAATACAAGGTTTTGAGCCTCATTTGCCAAACAACACTTGCTCCAAACCTTTTTGTTATTATACTTGATTTCTAGATCAATTTCAAAGTGTTTTTATGCACATATTTGAGAGATAACCAAAGTTTGGTTCATAGAGCTTCAATTGTATTCATCTACTCTATCTTGAGAGTTGTAATTCTTTCTCTACAAAAATTCTTGTATTCTATCTTTGAGTGATCTTAGAGTGTGATTCTCTAAGGGTGTGAGCATTGATAAACACTATAGTCGGTGAGGATACCAAGATAAGCACTCAAGGGAAAATCTTGAAGTTGGGATACTTCGAGTGGAGTGGGTTATTCGTTGGTGATCAAGATACCGTGAGGTGTTATATTCAAGTTCTCTTGTTGTAAAGGTTTGTCAAGCACCTTGAAGCTTGGTGGTTTAGTGGATATCTCAATTGTGATTGAGAAGAGTGGACGTAGGCAAAGAGATTGTGCCAAACCACTATAAATCTTGTGTATCGTATCTCTATCCTTCATCTCTTTAATTATTGTCATTTATATTTTACAAGTGTCTTGGAAAGTAAAAGCTCCTTGTAAGTACTTAAGAATTGACTTAAGCCCAAGGAAAAATACTAGTACGAGCATTTGAGTTGTTTATATTCAAAGTAATTTAAGCTTCCGCGAAAAATATTAATTGTTGTTAAGATACTCAATTCACCCCCTCTTGAGTATCCGTGCTACGTGACTTACATATTGTAGATTTGGTATCGGATAGGGTTGAAGACATCCTCGTCCGCTTGAAGGATAAGTTCCGAAAGTATCCTTCTTGATGAAAGCATTGAGTTGAAGTGTGACTTATGGTATAAAGTTTTGAATCTTGGTGATGCTTGGTTGCTTGAGGTTGCAACAGCCTTTCCCTTTCTTTTTCTATCTACCATAATTTCAAGAAAGAAGAAGGAAAGAAAGATGTGTGAGTGAATGAATGTGATGAATGAAAAGAACACACCCAACACCAAACTTAGAGAGTTTGCTTGTCCTCAAGCAAAAAGAAAGAAAAACAAGAAGGAGAAAGAGAGAAGGATTCGAAAATGTGAGAGAGAGTAAGCAAGAATGCAAGATTGGATGCAATATGAATGCATATGCTGATGGTAGGGGTATAAATAGGGTTTATGAATGAGTTTTAATGGTTGGGATTTGATCTAGGTTAAATGGGATGGATGGTTGTGATTTGTTGTCTTGAAAAAGAGGATTTGTGATTTTCAAAATCTAAATTTGAATCTTGAAAATATTAATTTGAATTGATGGATGCATGCTATGAATGAGAATCTTGAAAATATGGAATTGATTTGATGAGTGCATGCTATGAATGAGTGGATGGGGTGTGTGCAGAATTTTTGTGGCATGCATGCTCTTAATGAATGAGGTTTGTTGAAAAAGGAAGCAATCTTGAGTAAATCAAGATAGAATCTCTGAAAAGTGGTTGTGATATGAGTTTTCAATGCCTAAATCTAAGGGATATGCATGTGATAGGTGAGAGAATGCATGGGTCCACGTATAACATGCCAATTCATACTTTACTTTTTATTTTTTCAATACTCTTCTTAAATAACTAAACGTTGTTATCTGAACTACACTCTTATAATTGTAACAATTTTTTTATCAATAACTTTTTTAGTTTGCATTTTTTTTATTTCATTTAATGTTTTTTATATCATTATAAATAGTTTCATTATCCAAGACTCTATTTTTTTTCTAATTATCATGAACATCATATTCCTTTTACTTTCTCTTTTTTTACTTTCATTTTCAAATTATAGCCACAAATTTTGACTCTAAAAAATATTTCAAGTTCACAGTTTGAGTGAGGACAAGATTTGGAAATTAAGGTTAGAATCTTGAGGCTCTAGAAGGTGAATTTCAGTTCAAATAATAATATTCCAATGATACAAATGGTTGTTATGGATGAAAATATTAATTTTTTTATTAGCATTGAAATTTTTTATCACTTATTTTTTTCCAACCTGTTTCTATATATGTGGTCAAGCTTTGTGACGATGAAAGCAAAATACATACCTTTGTTGAGAAGTAAAGCATTGATAATGTAAAGCTTAATCTTTTACACATTTTCGTTCTAAATTTAGTTACCTAATTCATTCATTGTGATTTTTTTAATTTTAATGAGTGGCAGGCACTTTTTTATTGAGAATGACAATGAATCATTAATGTTAAAACAAAATAGCAACTGTGAGGAAATGAACAAGGTTATTATTAACCAATATAATTTTTTATCCTCTCCACAATTACAACTTAACTCATTCTAAATCAAGAGAAAAAGAGAAATTGAAGAAAATTCAACATGATTTTATGCAGATGATAAAGTTGCTGAGAGCATTTCATTGGCGTGTTTGTTTGTGCTTTTTATGGATTATCATTCTTTTAAGCTTATTTTGATTAGTTGGATATTTTACTATAACTTTTAAATGCTTTAGATGTAATTTGTTTTCTAGATGTTGCTACACTTATGAATTATGTGGTGCTTTTGGATTATGCAACTAAAATATGTTTTAAAGATAAAGTTTTTTTTATGATTTTCTATGTATCATTTTTATTTGAATGATCTGGCTATACATTTAAGTTATTTGGGTACAAAAGAAAAAGATACTATATAATATTAGGGAGCCATTAGGGAGCCAATAATTAAGTTATCATCCAAAATTTATATGAGTTATCATCCGTAACTCATATGTATAAGATTAAGTTATCATCCAAAATTTATATGAGTTATCATCCGTAACTATGTGTTGGCTCCCTATTGGTCACAATGTAGGGCAAGGATTTGGTACGCCTACTTCCTTGTGCTAATTGGTGCGCCAAATAGAGGAAGAGTGGACCGGTGCGCCAAGTGACATCAGCAGTGCCAATACTAGAAGAAATAACGTGTGCAGGGGTGTTTTTCGAAAAAACGTTTTTTTCAGGGGTCACTTTTGAAATAAATTATAGTGTTTTAACAGGACTGATTAGCTCTAGTTAATCTCCTCATCCAGTTTAATGATTGTATTAACATATTGGTGAACGAAGGTCGAAGCTATTAAACTTAAAACTTAAGTTGTCGGAAACTATCGGCAACATCCTGCAACCAGGAACCTTACGGTGCCGCTCGTCTTCATCGCGACCTCCATTATTGCCCACCCGAAGGTTAATTGTCGTCTAAGCCCTCATTCAATTTCTTCCGTCTTCGGCGACAAATACCGGAGTTTCACCGCTGTCTGTCTTTGGCGACATTGTCTTCCACCGCGCAGCCACCGGCGCTGCAACCCTGACGCAGACGAATCACCCCCCAAAAAAGGTTTGCTTCGAAATTCCCTCGGTGTTTGTATGGTCTATTTGATTGCAATTAACTGAATTAAATGTTCGTCGACGGCCGTGAATCCCAAGCCCCTTTATCATGAATTCTAGGGTTGTTACGTTTTTGGTCGTTTGAATGGATGATATTCAATTTATGTTCGAATGAATTAGCCGATTAGAGGAATTTTGTTCCGATGTGTTGCTGAAGACACTAATTCCGCTATGTGATTGTTCATGCCGATGGCGTCGTGTTCCCGAACTGTTGTAGTTGAGGATGTCGGTCCGATGGGGGTTTTAGTGAGACGGATGGATTTGAAAATAGGGATAGGGATCTCGAAGGCGGGGATTCCGATTATAACCCAGAGGAGGATGAGCTTCGTGAAGACGGAATGGATGAAACAGACGAGCTATACGATGAGGACGATGGCCTGCCGCAGCAGCCAGGTGGAATACACGGGGATTATGCGGAAGACGTTTTTTTTGCGATTGATAATGCCGATGCCATTGGGGTGATTGAATTTGCCAATTTGACCATGGAGGAAGTCTACCGGTATCATTTTGTAGACATTGACTTGGCCTTCGAGTTCTACCAGTCCTATGCTAAGCACCACGGATTTGTCGGCAGAAGACACAGGACACTAAGGATCGACAACGTGATAGTAAAGCAGGATTTTGTGTGTCACCGGGAAGGATACCGTAGGCATAAGTACTATTCAATGCCCAACTGGAAGAAAAAGCCCAAGGCTGACAAACGTTGCGGGTGTCGCGCTACGATGCATGTTCGCTTAGACGAGCAGTTGGACAGGTATTACGTTGCATTTTTTTCCGACGAGCATAACCACCCTGTGTTGGATTTGCGATTTTCAGCAATGCTCCCGCACCACAGGAGAATGAGTGACGCAGACGTAGATCAGATGAACGACATGCGCAAGGGAGTCATTCCAGTTACCCGCATCCACGGATTCCTTGCGAGCTTAGCAGGGGGTATGAGAATGGTGGTTACACAACACGCGACATGCACAATGCAACTGCCACGCAAAGAAAGAATGGTGGACTCGATGCGGACGCTTGTCTGAGGTATCTCCGGGAGTGCAAGGAAACCGATCCTGCCTTTTACTTCAAGGAGGTCATAGATGAGAACAGGGTGTTGCAACACCTGTTTTGGTGTGATGGGAGAAGCCAGATTGATTACAAAATATTCGGAGATGTCGTTGCATTTGATGCAACCTACAAGAAGAATGTCTACCTATCACCTTTGGTCATTTTTTTTTGGGGTTAATCATCACAACCAAACTGTCGTTTTTGGTGCTGGGCTCGTACCTAATGAGACAGAGGAGACATATGTCTGGCTGCTTCAATAGATGCAAATTGCAATGAAGGGGAAAGTTCCTGTGTCCATCATAATCGATGGTAACAAGCAAATGAAGTCTGCTACTGAAATAGTATTTCCAGACGCGCACCATCGACTATGTGCATGGCATTTGCTGAGAAACGCGACAAGTAACATCGGGAAGCCGCAATTCACAAGGCAGTTTAGAGATTGCATGCTTGGCGACTACGAAGTGGGCACCTTCCGCAGGAAGTGGTTTCGGATGGTCGAGGAATTCGGTGTCTCAGAAAAGAGATGGGTTACAGACATGTATGAAAGAAGGCATAGTTGGGCAACTACACACATCAGAGGGAATTTTTTTGCAGGTTTTCGCACGACGTCGCGGTGTGAAGGTCTTCATGCCGTAATATCTCGGTACGTCAAGTCTCGGTACAATTACACCGAGTTTCTGCGCCATTAACATCATTGCTTGATGTTCATTCACGAGAGGGAAGTTGAGGCTGACTTTGAGTGTGCAAAGTGGTGTCCGGTTCTCACCACCAACCTGAAACAGCTGGAGATGTCCGCTGCAGAGATCTACACACGTGCCATATTTGATCTGTTTGTTCCCATCTTAAGTAGGGCTTGCATAATGAGAGTGGTCGACCAGAGAGACAACGGATCCTATATAATCCACAATGTTTCCAAGTATGGTGCTCCGGAGAAAGAATGGCATGTGGCGGTGTCGTACGAGCTGGATTAATTCAGATGTTCGTGTATGAGAATGGAGTGCTTTGGGGTTCCCTGTGAACATATCCTTGCCGTGCTTGTGCTTAACGACATATGTGAGCTCCCTAGGCAACTGATATTGCCTAGGTGGACAAAAGATGCAAAGTCCAGGTTGATGGAGGCGACGAGAATTATGTGGGATTCTTTGCATCTCACTCAGCATTGGTGCCTGATGGACTGGTATAGGAAAGTTTGCAAAGTTTCCTGCCATAGAACTGATCGTTTCCACTTTTCACGGCAGATGGCCATGCAAATTCTTGACCACTTTGAGAAGGAGGATTCAGCCGATGTTAATCTGCGAGGGACCGCTCCGTCCGCCGATGGTGGCAACGCATTCAACCCTACCAAGCGCAGGACAAAAGGATGCAGTCCGGGGGAAAAAAAGTTAACCAGCGGTGCTGTGTATGCCGAGGAGTGGGACCCAACCGGACCACCTGTCCAATGCGCAATTATTTCGAGTCATCAGAGATGTTTGAGGACGATCTATTTTCACGAACCAGTGACATGGTGAGTTGGGATTTTGTAAACTTGTTTGCTAATATTGATTTCCGTCCATATTAGTTTTGTTGTTCCACGCCACTCCTTCTGGATCGTGTTTTTCATGTCCATTTTTCGCTTCTCATAGGTCGAGCCCGAACTGACTGGGGAATTGGATCCCGCCGTGGAGATGACGTCCATGGCCGGCTTTGAGAGCCAGAGTGGCTTCAGGTTTCACACGAGCGATTGTGGCAGGAACAACGTTGACCCAGAAGCCGGGGTATTTGTCAGCCCTAGCAGAACCTCTGTTGTGGGTGGAGTTGGATCGGAAGGATTCATGTCACTGGATGATTGAGCCTTTTGCTAGAGAAATTTTTTCCCGTTGTTTAACTTATAATTTTCTTGTTATACCCTTTTACAATTCCAAGAACTAATTCGTTGCTTTTTTAATGCACCTCCACTTTAGCCAATGAAGTTTATTTTAATTGTGATTAATAAGGACAGAGGAAAAAGTTTAGTGCTTTAACAATAATGGTAAAAACCTTTAACGCAAATTAATGATTTCATTAGTTAGCGTGTTAGAGGGAAAATGGGCAAGTAATACGAAATGGAGGGGGTTGTTGGTGTATTGTGTTTGGCAATAATACGTACGACATATGTGAATAAAGTTAAAATTAAATGTAAAACACATTTAGCCAAGAGCAGTTGAATATATAATCTAAGTTTCAATTTCTCTTATACTTGTGTTGAATTTGAAAAAAAAAAATATTACGTCGACCCGACGAATTTGAACTGGGACCCAAAAACAAAATAACCTAAATTAAAAATAAATCGAATGAGAAGAACGGTAAAAACAACTATCGGCATAAATGTTCATCGGATAAAGAGATTGTCGTAACTTCATAGGATGATGCCAAAGTTAGGGTCAGCAGCCCAGACAAGGGAACACACTACGCTTAATTGTGCCAATTCCATGTCTAAACAAAAAGGTATGCCAATCATTTACATAGTTGTACACACAGCCTGGTTGCCATCACGGCTGGTGTCTCGCCGTCAGTATATATGGAGCTGGTAGCGCGATGTGGCCACTTCTTCGAACACGCACAAGTTTCCCGGCCGTAGGTCTAGCGCAGTGGCCAGGGTGCACCAGCCTCTCCCCAAGCAACCCGAACTCCTTTCTGCGAAACGCGCGTATGCGACCCGCCATGTGTTGGATCCATGCGAGACCTCAATAACAGCGGAAACATCATTCCCCGACAGGTGCGGCACGTTTGGCTAACCAAATAAATAACAAACAATAGCAACAGAGGTTATTGGGTGCTTCGAAATTCTGAATGGTAAAGGCATATACATGCAATTGTACCGTCGTCGCGACTAAGTATGTGCGGCTCAAGGATACTCACTAGCAAGTTGGGCGAGCCGCGCATAAAGCATACGGGGACGGTGAAGAATGGTTGGCGCGACCTGAAGCAGTCTACCATGTGCCTGGCCGGCGTGTCTCTGGGGTTGTTCATGCACGTGGATCTTGTTATGTCGTCACCGTGTTGGAGATAGTTCACCTCCATTGTGCTTGGCCGATAAAACAACACGTACATGGTGGCTGGTGGGTGGTAACGGAACACCACCAACGTATTTGGCCGCAGTCCGTAATGGAGGCACATCCACGGCCACCCAGTCATTCCAAGTCTGATAATCCCTTTTGTGTCCCTGGTCCACCTCACTCTCCTTGACCAACAGGTCGATGTCACCAGGCTCAACTGATCAGGTAGCACGGCGCCGAACTGGGTCGCAAACCTCCTTGGAAACACCTGCGAGACGTGGATGTCAATCGAGGCTAGTTCAATGTAAATTCCTTGGAACAATATTATACTGTTGAGCCTAATAAAATGTCAACTCAGGGTTTGCCCAATTGGCAGACTCGTCTATTCCCAGAGTATGATAAAAAAACACGGGAGATGCTGGGAGTTATAAAACAATTAAATTCAGACTATACATTCCACCGAGTCAACTAAATACGAGAAGGGTTGTAACTTCGGCTAGAATTCCCAACAGCATTCGTCCTTCTATTCTAACGTTTTAAAACAATTCCTCCAATTTACGGATTAGGGTTACAATTCCCAAATTAAGCTTACGTAGCAGATTGTATGGTCTCCGTCTATCCTCGCCCCCTATGATTCCATGGAATAGGGCGACATGGTTACCGGTCTACGGTAACCCCCTGCGACATCCTCGCTGCAAGTACCTGTCAAATACATGTGGGGGCACCATGTCAATGGTCAGTGGCGCGGTTTCATCAAGACGCAAAGCATAAATGATGTCAAATATTTGGCAAGTATGTTACCTTCCGTAATCGATCTCCATGCGATTCCCTCCATGGATGACGACATACATGGTTCTTGGGGAGTGGTAGCTGAACAGTAATAGATGCCCTTCCTGCAGAATGTAATGCCGGGAGAAATCCGCCCACCCCGAGTGAGCACGATGCGGTTCAAACGCGCCTGCTGCACGATCCACGCAACCCTAAATTCGATTCCGTTCGTCGTTACGAGTGTCACCGGGTTGGCCATGGAGTCCCGCGCGGCCGCAGAAAACGCCGCGGCCAATCTCTGCAAAGTTAAAAAGGGGTTTTTTACAGTTTAGGGCTGCATATTATCAACAACATGGTTTGAAACAATGTGCGTTGCAATTTAAACCTGACTTACCAGCTGATTGACGTCACCGGCGAGGATGAACTTGAAGAACCTGAAATCAGCCATGACTGCCATTTTTTTTTCCACTGCTCGTCTTATTTTTTGTTTTCTCGTAAATGTTTGACTATGTCTCCGGGTGTTCTTCTTCACTGCTTGCGTGTTTGTGACCTTCTGGACTATTCCACCTTAACATCCTTCCAGTTTTTACGTGTCGCAAAAGTAACGTAATGTGTATGTCATAATTATTACTTATTTTATTTTATTTTTATCTTCTCTTTTTTACTTAACTTTTGATTTACAAAACATTTTTAACTGTTAACAAGTGGAAAAGCCCTAATATTTTAAAAAAACAAGTTATGTGCGTGTTTAAAAAACCAAAAGAAAAAGCAATTTCTATTAATAAAAGATGTTTTTAAATAAGATATAGAACAAAAGTATCTTTTTTTAAAAGTTACTCCAAACTAATCCTTAGTGGTCCCTAATTAAAAAGAGGGAGATTCCATCCTTCATAATTAATAGGAAAGAGACTGCATGTTTTTTTTTAAAATTTGTTTTAGGAGTTAGAAATTCGATTTAGTTATATAGGGTTTACATATTCTTTTTAAATTAGCTTAGCTTAATGTGTTTTAAACATTCAACATTTATGCATATATTTCCAAAGGATAAGTTCTTCTAATTAAAAATCAATAATAAATAAAAACAGTCTTTCAATACTAGTGTTGCTTTTCAAATGATGTAATGGAGAGTCCGAAAGGTTGTAACGGAGCATAATATTAATCACCACCTGACCCCTTTAATAACCCATACCCACCAAACAAATTAACAACATAATCCTGCCAGCGAAATAGCCATTGATATCCGAGACGGCATATGAAGACATTAAGCATGCTTTAGTCCATGATCAGAGCACACTAACATGCCCTTCATAATTACATTAACAGTTCTACTACCACTAATTTTTCCATAAACATAAAAACACACCCTCACTAAACAAGGTTAACCATAGACCCCAATACACGGTTCGATCTACCCACCTAAATAGAGCAACATACCAATTCGGATGAATTTCATAAACACAAGTCTACAGACCTAGGTGTTTGTGGTAGTTTTCAACTTCTGTGGACAGCTTCTTACACTTTGCCTCGAGCTCCAGCAGCCTCTGCGCAACACGTACGTCCTCAGGGCCATGGCTCTGTCTAATCTGCTCCTCAGCTTCGCAAAGACGCCTGTAATTGAAATCACAAATGGTGTACCCAATCCTCCTAAGTAGCTGGTCGAGCAGCAGGTATGCCGCCTCCTGCCTGGCATGTCCATCGTCTCCACAATACGAGCTCTCCACTTGCAAGTACACCCCCTTTTCTTCGCACCGTAATGAAGCACTGTAACCGACCATCCTTTCACCCTGAGGCGAGATAAACCATCGTGGCTCGAAAACAGGGCATCCCATCACCAACTTCACACACGCACGCATCAGGTAAACCTCCATGTCCTCAACCATGAGAAAACCACCACCCTGCGTTTCGGAGACGTGCGCATCACCTGTGCTTCCGCTCGAAAAGACCACCGTACTGGATCCAAAACCGAACTGGCTGGGCTGAACTTGGGAGATCCAACTCCTGCATTAACCACGCTTCTGGCCATCTTCTCGCCACCCTGCGGCGACCACATGTTCTTTTTCTTCTCATGAACACGGTTCATATAATCTAGTGCATTGCCGAGGCTTTTAAAACCCCTGTACTGGGCGCCAGAATGTCCCAACACATGCGGTGCACACTCTTCCCAGCTACTGTAAATGCCAGGAACCTTACCAACCCTAACTGCATAGTGCGAATACCTCTCACCTTGCATCGTCCCCCCAGCGGTGAACCAAGTTGCCTACGAAGAAGGGAGATTCTCCTACCAGGATACACACACCTCTACTTCCTCAACACTCATGCCCAGCTCCGATCGCAGTGTGTGCCTCTCAAAAGGGTCTCACCTTTAAAAACTATTTTCTGAAACAAGTACAACCCTGCATACGTCGCTTTCTACCGTATTTCTAATGTATGAATTTATTTTTTCCCGAAGATGGTGAAACTACCACGGCATTTATTGAAGCCAACTACATATCCCACCAAAAAAGTTTCCCCAAGCCAAAACCCATGAACGCAACAAATTTCCCGCCACCGATGAAATTCAAAACTTGTCATTTCATTTTTTTTTCCGCAAAAATTATTTAAATACTTCGGGATATTATCCATCGGGAGTGAGGGACCCTAAAAAAGAAAGGTTAACTATCTTTCATGCCATTTTAACATTTAATAAGCTAATTCTTATTTGTTTTTATTTTTAACAAAGTATAATCATTCTTACGAAATTAATTTTTTTACAAAAGGCTTATTACACTACGCCCGTTATTTTCATTTAAAACATTATTTTTTAAGCCTTGTTCTTTCTTTTCAAAGTAAAGCCTGCCACTTCCTCGGGAGATTTTCTGACACTTTCCGCTCTTTTATCCGCTGTACAAACCTAAATACTGGTCCATAGTCACAATATCTATAACCCCCACGCTATCGGCAAATATTTTCGGGAATGCCATTATAATTTCTTAGAGCGCCCTTCATCAACCTCGAATTACTTCACGTGGCCTGCTAAAATAATTTTACCAAAACCATACGATAACCCATGGTTAGGGTCAGTTCTCCACAGCCCAAACCCCCGCTATAATGACAGCACGGACTAACCAACCGATTACATCATAGGCCCATGGAACAAAGGTTCTCCGCCCGTTCCAAAAAAAAATTATCTCCACTTCCGGATGTTAATTGCTCATTATTAGCGACTCTAATGCATTGGACAACATGACACCCCCTGCTTTGCCTGCCTCCTCCGGTCCCACTTTCCTGACAACGTGCTTTCAGCACATTTTTCTGATGGATGCTTTAAACACCAAAAGTGAACTCCTTAGCTTAATTGTATGTTTAGGGTTAAGCTAACAGTGCCCCCCAGCACCAAAGTCACAGTAAGTAGGCCCAATACATATTAACACCAAATAACAAGTGTACGCATACTACCAAAAAACGTTGCCAGGCCTTGAAGTCTATCCAAATTAACCAATAGTACCAACTATAAATGCTAAGTTTACCTAACAGCCTGTAACAAAAAACCAAATCAATTACGTAAAGGCTCCGCTACTGCCATGTTCCTTCTTTGCATGGGCCTCTGAATTGATCAGCAACCGCCCCCTCACCTGATTGCACTTGGACATCAACATCTTCAGCGTCAGGCTCAACCTGGCCTTCTCTTCCTTCATCTGTGGTTAAAAGTACATGTACAGAGCATCATTGCACAAGTTTTGACAAATCCAAAACCCCAACATAGCACAAAGATTTAACGGATGCTGGTTACCACACATCTAAGAAACTCACCGCATCAATGAGTGCATGCGTGAATTTAGTTCCCATTGTCATCCACTGCATGACCAGGAGGGCAGAATCTCGGGTGTTATTGTTTCGTGGCTGCCTTGTGCAGCCACACACATCCCAGTCACCCATGTTAGTTGGGTACATAAATTTTATCCCAGCAAACTCGTTTGCTTGTTGCTTTCATCATAAAAAATTGGCACGTACACCTGTAGCGGCAAGGGAGATGGTCAGAAATGTGTTTATCCACATTTGGCAGGGGAGAATTGTGTTAGCACCCCTACAAATTGGACTGCCTTGGATTTGCACATGAAGTCCTTCACGTATCACATCGCCAGAATTTCATCTGGAATTTCGTCCTTGACGTCCTCCTGTAGCAAGTCAATGAACGATCACACAAGGCATTCGGCTAAGCAATTCGTGCATACATCTATCCCATGTTACAACGGATTACACCGGGGATTTATACGCACAACGAATCTCGTGGGGAGGTACCACAGTGCACCTGCGTGGACTTCAACTGCACTTGCTCCTTCGTTCGATGCCATCACGAGGGCAAAAAGCTCTATTAGCTGTAAATCATTTTGTAAACATTACAACATTATGTTAGCGGACCGCACAGCAAAAAATCCATCCAAGCATAGTCGGTCACATCCTGTTACATGAATGCCATACCCTGCTCGATATTGGCCGGGCTCGGTTACCTAGACATGCAAAGTCCGACCGCGTCGCTGTGTGTTCTCGAATCTGCAGCAGAACCTCCCTGCATTTAAACGGACATATGGTCATCAGAGGGTACGTTTTCCATTGCCGCACCGTTTGAACACAGTACTTACGTTTCGTCAGCTCCATCGTTGAACACGTAACCGCATAAGTCACGTCTGTGCTGTGGCATTTCCATATCCCCCATGGCGGTCGACTTAGATGCATGAGCATTGGCATGGTCGCGATGTGTTTCAGATGCCATGTCCATGAACGGGGCGCTTCGTGTCATGTTCGATCTTGGGGGGACTGCCTTTCACCGCAGAGGATGTGCTTGTGTTGAAGTCCCAAGTTTGAAGTCCGTGCGCTTCGATGACTGGAGATATCTTCCATCATACCCGTAGTATTTCCCCTTGAATCTTCTGAATAAACTACTTGTCGAGCTATCTTCATCCGGGGAAATCTCCGATGCTGCCCGAGTGTCCATCTTGGTTTGTCGTGGTTGACCAACGTTTGGTTTTGTCACCTTCCGTGCCAAACCCCTGTCCGGTTCATCGCCATACGTGTCGACGGATGTATCCACATCAGCCTCGCCCTTCGAGAGCGTTGTTGGGTTGGCCCTTTTTCGCGGGATTAACTTCTCTTTCTGTTAGGCCGTTTGGGCTGCGTTGCCATATCGATATGGGGCTTTTTGGGCTGTTCTGCTGCCGCCAAACAAATGCTTGTGCAAAATCCTGATGGTCTCCTTCAGCTCGCTAACATCCCTAGCCAGTTCTCGATTTTCTACCTTGACACTGATTACTCGGTCTCTCACGTCCTCCATGGTGTGATGGACACAGAGAATATGGACTCATTAGACTTGTTCGTTTGCGGTCCTAAGACAAATTACAGCCGATTAACTTGTGTTCTATCTCCCAGATCTGGCATTTTTTTAATTACTTCATAAAAACAAACCAACTCAATATTATAAAATAAGCACAACACATCCAAAATATCATATTTATATTCAAAATGTAAAAAATGCACACCCAAAAATAACAGAACATATAATGAATTGAGCACAACACATCCAACATATTATATTTATATTCAAAATATAAAAAAAGGCACATCTAAAAATAGCAAGACTTATAGTGAAAATAATCTTTTAAATGTGTGCCGTTGTTATACCTCATTTGAGTCAACGACCTTTTGCATCTGTTGCTTCACATCCAACATGAGTGCGTTCACGCTATCATGGCAAGCGAGATCCGGCAGGTTACGCGAAACATCATTGTCATGGCATTCATGGCAGTGCCACATTTAGTCAAATGAACGCATTTACTATGTCTACCATATTAATGGCGGATGCAGTTATGAGATGCTTACCTTCGGACTAGGTGCGCGTCCATGAAGGGGGTCCGTTGAGGTATCTCCCTTGGGAGGACATGCGTTGGTGTCCGTGTCATTGGAGCTCATTTACTCCCCTGAGAGCGCAGTTGTAGTTGGTGGTTGTTGGTGCGATTAATGCTTCAGTGAAGGCTGTGAGGGTTAGAACAATGAGTGTTTGAAGTTTGGGCTGCCCTGAAATGATTGGAATGAAGAATACACCTTTGTCTTCTGTGGGTATGTAGAGGAACCAACTCCCCTATCTCTCTTTCTCACGGTCTTTCGTACAGTGGGCCCAGGGCATCACATGGAAAGATGGTTTTTAATTTTATTTATATTAAAAGTGGGAAATTTCTTCTCTCTCCTCGTACCTCTGCCCAGGGACTCACATGCCTCGTAAAGAGAGCTGGGACTCTTCCTTCCTTCTCTCCGACGGTGCGACTTTACATTGGAGATGGTTTGACAGAGCCTAATTTTACAAGCCAAGCATCGATCCTCGAAAAAAGCGCATACAAGAGCCCAGCTTTTATTAATTCTTCCTATACCATAATCGAATATATATGGCATACCCGAATATGTCTATAGGAGGGGCTACTTTATTAAATCTTTCTATACCCTAATCGAATATAGACGAGGCATACCCGAGTATGCCTATTATAAGTTTTGTACCTATTCTTATGGCGCCCTTGAAGGGATTATCATATATTATAATATAAGACTATTATTTAAATTCTTTAACATACTCATACTGAATCAAATTATTTATATTTAATTAATAATATTAAGGTTTACTTAACATGTATCTTACCTTGTTATTTTACATAGTAACGTATACCTCCGTCGTATATACATATTGGGATGATAACTTAACCATTAATATATGAGTTACGGACGATAACTCATATGAATATTGTTTTAACTTTTAATCTAACAAATTAGGCACTAACGTGCTGCAAATTTACCAATATCGGGACCTAACATTGAGTAGTTAAAAAGACATTAATAGTCTTGGCGCAAATCACGAATCTTGAGATAAAAATGTAAAACTGAATTTTGTTATTGATGGGAATATATAGATGATATATAGTTAGCAAAAATGTAATTAAAGATCATAAGAATATAAATTATTGAATTTTAATCCCAGGACAATGAGGCAGTAATAATATAGTAATTGTTTTATATATCCATAGAATATAAAATACTTTAGCTTGTAGTGTGCATGCTCACGTATTCATATAGGTGATAAGCATTTTTTGTGACAATAATAAAACTAACACTAATAAGCATCATACATATAATAATACTAATAATAATGATAATAATAATAATAACAATAATAATAATAATAATAACAAAGATAATAACAATAATGATCAACACATTGATAATTAAAATAAGTTGTGTTGGTGGTATCTATTATATGCCCCTGTACCGTAATGCATGGTGCTCAATACGGATGCATCTGTATTATACGCATAATTCTCAACTTGCTTTACCATCATGTTGTGTGCGTGCTACGTAAGATTTCCTCACGTGCCGTGGAAGAAGTAACGGTCAACATTTCAATTCCAAGCGCACGCGGATTGTGCCAATCACTACTGCTTAAACATTGCCGCAGGTGAACGTTAGATGACCACAATTTGACCGTTACCCTCATTCATATCTTTAAATTTGAATCACGCGAACTTACAGACAGTCCAGCTGAATCATGGCGACATCTTCGTCCATTAGTTCCTCTTCAGCGGACGTAGCCGTCCCGCGCTGTCACTGCGGCATGAGATCACCCATGCGAACGACGTGGAGATGCGACTATCCCGGACGGAGGTTCTACGGTTGCGCCGCCTGTGGGGGCCCTAATAGCTGCACCTTCTTCGAGTGCTTCGACCCAGTGCCCCCCAAACGGTTCGTGGATGTTATTCGGAACTTGCTGGAGGCAAACGAGTCGCTGAGCACCAACAACCACAACATGATGATGACGAACTCCGAACTAACGGCGGCCCTGAGAAAGACGACGAAGAAGGCCGAAGAACTCGCCGCCGACGTTGACGGCATGGTTGCATCCAATGTTGTTCTCAGCGAGGATCTCACCACGTGCGTCGTATCAAGGCGACGACTAAGGTCTGCATTGGTTGCAGTCTTGCCTGCACTAATCGCTTGTGTCTGGCTTAGGGTAGTTAACAATTGAGTCGTCCAGCGCGGATCAGTGTAATCTATGCTCTGTCGTGTTTAACATCTGCCTTGTGTAAGCCCAGTGTCCATTGTTCCTGTTTGAATGTTGAATGTTAAATAACGTGTCGATGATGTCCAAACCCAGAAAATTAACTCCAGCTGTTAAACATTAGGAGCCAGGACGTTCACATCGTTCACAGAAACCGCTTAACTAAAATTCAGAATTGGATTAAAATTCAATGTAAAATCATATGATTCATTTTTCAAGCAAATCTCAAGTTATTTAAGTTATATACACGTATCTGATCTCAAACGCATATATTCTTAACTGTGTTACAGTTTTAATATTTTATTTTGATTTTGACGTTTGAAACTTTCAAATTTGTTTTTCAACAGTTGAAGTAAAAAAGTTATATCTATGCATGTTTGTCTTATTTTTATAAATTAATTAGTAGATCTTTTATTTCCTAAAACGTTCCAAGCAATAATTTAATAGTGTCATTTATTTTACCTTTTTACTTGCACGGTGAATTTTTTTTCTTATAACATCAGTTTTATTGCGTTAGCACAAACTTATATAAAAGTTAATTTTTTTTTAACGATAAAATTATTTATCATTTTTCAGAAATTTTATTTTGTGTACGTACTATGGTTAATATTTAAATGATCGTGTTTACAAAAACTAATAACGTATTATGTTTCTTTATTTGACATAGCAATAGATAATAATTTTTTTTAAAAAAAATTATTTCGTTCATAACGAAAAATAAGTATAGTAGTTTTGTCCATTTTTATTGCTTTGATGAATATTTTTGTTTTGAATGGAGTCAGTTTACATTTCTTATTTTGACCAGTATTTAACCACCACATATTTTGCACCCATAATTTAAGTAGTTTACACATTATATCGCTGGTTATATTTGCTTGTTACAATAAATTAATTTCACACGTCATAGGGAATTTCTCATTAAAAATTTAAAGGGACTAATAAATATTACGAATAAACCATTAATATTATCCTTAGGTTTTCACATTATTTAACGATTAGGAGTGGAACTATTGTTAACATTTTTTTAATATATTTCTGT
>JASCZI010000642.1:1399-14171 GCA_036250425.1 Stylosanthes scabra | reverse complement strand
ATGTATTTATGAATTGATAAGATTTTGAGACTTTCCATAATTAATTGAAACCACGTAGGTGAGTGGCGCCCATTTGTTAAAACAAGTAATTCAAATAAACAAGTTTTAAAAAAAAGGAATCAAGTGGATAAAACAAGAAGTTCATTAATAGAACTGGAGCAGGGAATTAAAAGTCTAGTTACTATAAACATACTATTAAGTCCAAGTAAAAACCAAATTAAAACAGTATCCATACACAGTACTAAATAAATCATGGCCTAAAATCATAGGTCTAACTAGACATCGGTGGGAGACCTCTGGTATAACTTGACAATGAGAACTCTGTCTGAAACCGAGCGGACCTCAAACCTCACGCCGTCACCTAGCTTTAGCTCGTGATCGTGTGTTATCTTTTTCCAGCCGATGACTAATGTATACCGTTTACGTTCTGAGAATCGACTGGTGTGCACACGGTTAGACAGCATGAATGGTCCGGGCATATCGGAGGGCTCAATGAAGACCAACCACCGGCGGTTTTTCCCTGCACGGAGCATGACGTTGGCAAAATCCTCTGGAACTCGCTGAAAATTACCAAATGAAACCAAATATGCAGTTAGTGATACAGACAAGCTCTACGTCACGTTAAGAAGTAAAGGTCATCTTCGAAATTTAGTTTTAGGGTTCAGAATACTCAAAACTTGTGCTGCGCCGCATTCCTCTTTGGTAGTACTTCGCGAGAACGGTGGTGGGCGTCACGAACTCCTCCCGCAATTCCCGTTCTTCGGCACAGTCGCTGTCCCATTCACTGTCACAATCTCCCAAGTCTCCATCTTTAATCAGGTCAAAGTACTTGATACCGTACGCATCCTCGATAATTTCAAGAACCCCAAGGTGCACAACGTTTCCAAAATACCAATCGTCACCAGCGGGGTCAATTTTCACTTCGTTGGATAATGTGTTCCTAACCACGAAGTAGAAAATTCCCCAGTCGACATATGTGAACTCAATGGTGTACGGAGCCATGTCAGGGTTTTCATCTAGTCTGTACAGATCACGTATTTTATCCAACTCCTCAGTTGGGATAAGCGTATTCTGACCTTCCACTCTCAGCAATAATTCCAGGCAGTTGTCTGATCCATCCACAAAGCACACCAGTCGATCGAGTTTTTCGGTAAGCAATCGAACGATGCCACCAGGAACCAGATGAGCGGCCTGTGAACATGTCAAAAAAACAGTGTTGGTGAGGGTTCGTATGAGACCATACTAAATGAACAAAATGAAGAAAGTCATACCTATCCCCTCGAGAGTGGAACCCAGAAAGTCGCATCGTGACTCCTGCGCCATAGATGCCTGGTTGCGATGAAACGACTGCGTGTTGAGAAAATACCAGTAACAAACATCAGGTATACTATATAAGCACGTCAGGTATAACATAATGGAACAAGCATGTAAGAATCAACAATGTCCGTACCTTCCTTCGTGGTTGACGTTTGCCTGAATGGGATTCATTGTTGGTGGTTTTCCGGTGGTTAAAGAAATGACGATTTGCTTAATCTGAGAGTGACATTCATTTTTCTATTGTGAATACAATAGTTCGTTTTCCCTTGTTTTATAAGCAGACGAAGCAGTTCTACATAACGTCCGAAAAGCGAATGCACACGCGGTTTAGGATTGTGCCTGCAGATTACCAAGGCAGTTGAACAGGCGTAATCAAGTGACACGAATCATCTTAACTATTGTATAGATTACCGAGACAGTGGAATATTTTTTGTAACTAGGGTTTCGTTACTGGAAGGCCGACCAAAAACATGACGTTCTATACTACTCCATCCATTTCATATTATTTGCCTGATTTAAACTTTTTCCTTGTTTCAATTCATTTTCCTATTTTACAATGTCAAGGAATATTTATTATAATTTTCCTATTATAACCTGTTACAATCCCAGGAACTAATTCATTAATTTCAAATGCACTTATAGCGTCTCATAGGGATATTTGTTTTGTTCTTGTGACTTAAAATGTTATAAGTTTACAAGGGAAATGAGAAGGGGGAGAGACAAAAAAAAAAATCAGGAAAAGAAAATACACTATTTTAATTAATGATGCAAAGTTACATTGGGAATCTTAAATTTTATTAATTACTTTTTAAATTTAATTTAGTTAAAGTGGGAAGAATATCAAGTGTGTGTTACTATTTGTGCAACTATTAATTTCTCCACTGTATGTGTACAATATTTAATTAATTTAAATTTAAAATTAACAATAATATTACTTATGTTATTAATTTTCACTCTCCAATGCTTTTTCTCTCTCCAACTGTTGTACTCCATTTTAAGCTTCTAAAATGTCATTCACGTCCCGAAAAAAACCGTCCAACATATCGTTGTTCGTTATCAAAATAAAAATATGAAGTAACACATAAGTTTTGTTTTCATTGTACAACACTTTTTTTTGGTTAATCTCTTCATATTTTTTTCTGGTGTCTTTTTGATTTTGCTTTCTTTTTTATCTTACGAATAAAGAACGGGAGTAATAACTGCAGTAGAGAAAATACACAAAAATGTAGATGTTTTTCGTCATAAGTGATAAGTACTTTTTTCAATAATTTTGCATTACACTCACGTGTTTTAACTTATGAAATATAATAAATAAAATAGTTGATGTTCGGATAATCACTACAAAAAATTGTGTAATATGGAAAGAAAAAGAATGACGTTGGAATTAATATTGTGAGAATGCCATGTGGAAGAATGTGAGTGGGCAAAGTAAAGAAAACGCTGGCTGTCTAATAATTTCAACCAACCAACGTAGTGCCCACTTAAATTAGTGATGGACGATCCATCCACACATAAAAAGCGATTACCCTGGCCGACGAAATTCTTGAAACAAAAGCGACCACATACATAATGGAGAGCGCAGCGGGTGGCCAGCAAGCCTCCGATATGACTATCCCGAGAGCCAATGCGTCCGGCGGAGGTGGCGGGGGTTTAGATCAGGATTTCTCTTCCAGAAAGATAATCGAACCGAGGTACGTGGTCCCAGAGTTTCTGTGCGGAAAAAATACGAGATGGTGATGTCCATCCTCAACGACTGTGGCCTTATGCCGTTTAGCAGTACACGCGCGGAGCAGATTCACGAAGACCTGATTCGCGTATTTTACGCGAACCTCCATATCGTTGACGACTGTATAATGTCAACCGTGAAGGGAACACACATGAAGATGAACCTGAGAAACTTCTCGCGTATTAAATCTGTACCATGTGACGGGTTCGAATACGACGGCTTATCGGACACTGCATGGCCGGCGGAATGGATTCCGTTTACCGATGACGCGGCGTTCAAACTGATTGGACACCACAAACCAACCCGAGCTAAGGGGGGAGGATGGCGGATAAAAGGAATTTCTCCTGAAATGAGGTATTTGTTGTACTTCGTGACGCATGTGTTGGCACCACGGATATCTAACCACGCGAAATTTTTTGGACAGGATACTCGATTGATGTTTCTCTTACTAAGCAAGCACAAGGTAAACTGGGCCTTCTTCGTTAGCCGTCACATGCGCAGGTGCCGCGAAGGCACACGGGGCTTGCCGTACGCGTTCGCTGTACAGGCAATCTTGAAGCACTTTGGAGTAGACACCTCTAACGAGCAAGCACGCGATGAGCACATATTTTGGAAAATTGGTGAGCACACCTTCAGGGACGAGCAGAAGCAAATACGGCACGAGGACGATGATGACTGTGTGTCCGTTGATGATTCGGACATGCACCCACCAATAACTATTCAAGCGATACCAACCTCAGATTACGGGGAACAGTTAATCCAACTAAAAGACTATGTTCAGCAAAACGTCGTCACTGAACTAGGGCAGATTGCAAACCAACAACAGCAACTGCAATGGTGTCTGGACCAAAGCTCTACCCACTTACAGTATCAAGGGTGACAACTGGACTACATTTGCCGACACCTAGGCATTCACGTACCACCGCCGACGAATATCCCGAACTACCCACACGATGACAGTCCTAGAACCCCCGAACCGTCACAGTGAATGAAATGGCTAGGGTTGGACGATAGATGCTAATAGCACAAAGTGGTTGGGCATTAACAGAGGTCATTTACGGTCAGTGCAGGGGTATGCTGCATGTCTTAGCTTTGGTTTGCAAAAAGTTATGCTATCGTCTGATTGGGTCATTGTGCGATCCATCCTTTTACTTTTTTTTTTGGAATGGTAGATGTTTGCCTTACGGAAGTTTACGTAACCTTTTTACTTTTCGGCGTAAGTGAATTTATAACCAGAAAATATCGCGCCAGAAAAGACGATAAAGCCTACTGCAGCCTGCGAAACCCGTTTCCAGTTTTCATAAACCACTAATTCGATGTATGGATAACATTTACAAAACTAATCTCCTGTAAATATGTGCAAATAATATTGTCAGCAGTTGATGTATATCATATTGATAAATTCTCTATGACCAGCGAAATTAATTTATTATAATCACCAAATATAACCAGCAATATATTTACATATAGTGAGTTTAAAAACATGGGTACAAAATGTGTATAAGATGGGCGCAATATTTGAAGACGTATGTGTGCAAAATATAACAAGTTCGGGTGCAAAATATGTATAACATGGGTGCAATGTTTGAAAAAACATGTGTGCAGAACATAATAAGTATGGGTGCAAAATGAAAAAAATAAATGTGGAAACCACTTTAACTACGAGTGCAAAATATGTGCTGGTTATATGCTGGCCAAAAATTAATAAATTTTGCTGGCCATGTAGCATTTCTCGATTTTACAATACACATTACATCTCAGAAAATTCAAAGTAATAAACAGTTGTGGATCCTCACATTATTATAACAAGAATAATTCTAAATGTAATGTGAAAGTATCTTTTATTTGACATAAATTTAAATGACCTGGGCGAACTTGGTTGGGTCAATTAGGTGTACACCTAGCATTACCCGTATAACAAAACCTACTTCATTAAGTATTACGTCCGTTGTAATGCAAGAATTATGATTATAGTACAATGAGAACATTATAATTATAATAATTTTGACTCTTTTAAATGGCTGTGATATTTAACGAAAAAGGGTGCGGAATCAACGTATTATGACCAGTAGGGCGCCAATATGAGTTAAAGATGACAACTCATATAAATTTTGGCTGATTTCTTTCCTATTAACGTATGAGTTACGGATGATAATTCGTGCTATTGAAGTCATGACAATGTTAACGGATTTAATATAAATTAATTATTACACAGTACATAATTATCATTATGTATGGCTATTGCCCTGATTTCGTTAGGCACACATCACTGATCGGACACCAATTCCTAATTATGGGGCGTGTGGTTATACCCTGAACTTTAATATTTGAGGGGCACATATCAGAATATCAAAGGAGTGATTGAAGTAGACATTATCGTTGGAGTCAATGACCAAATCCCACAAACCATAGACGTGCCAAAAAAACTGGCGAAGGGAATTACCGAATATGGGATGATCCACATAGAGGATACCACCTTTTGCCTGACCTTACATAAAAATATACCATTTTGTTAAAGTCCCCTTTGCCTACTGCCCTACAAACATAGCTACATTTGGATAACAGTAAATTTTATTTTTGTATTGTTACTATAATGTGTTGATTAAATGTAATGCATACATATTATTTTCAATTATTATTCAATTGTTTTTTCAATTATTTTTCAAGTATTATAAATAAATTGTATACAAAAAATTTAAAAACTTCTTCAAAATTTAACTTTGAACTAATTTACAACATTATTATATGTAACGGGTTTTATTCATTTAAATTTTAAGATAAAATCGTAAACTTTTAAAATAAGCGCCATGTCAAATAAAATACAAAATAAATATATCTAACTTTATTTTTGACATACAAATAGTACTTTTATAATTATTTTCATATGGCAAAAGTTTTTAGCCTTTTTTATTAAACATATACTCACCATTTCTGTCAGAAAAGTAACAAAAGGAACTCCCATGGTGGGTGATCTTAACATAGTAGCATACGGTTGATAGTCGTAGGTCAGCGGAGATATTCCAAAATGGTGAATCATTGCCTGATAGAGACGTGTCCAAGGCACAGCAGGTTCGCATACCCTATACATGGCTATGTGCATCCATGTTGGGAGTAGGGGATATACCCTACAAAAAAAAAAAAACAACCCACGGTAGCAAAACAGATTCAAATTAACTCCACCCTACCAGTCAATCTGTGGACGTTAGTGAGGAGACCTGCGTTAATCCGCCATGGACAACGAGAACATGAAATCTACGTGTGGAACTCAGATACCGGGAAGATGCCACGAGGTGATTTCCCAAAAGGAAAAGAACTCCCATCCACCCTCATGCGGCACCGGGAACACCATGATCAATCTGGATTCAGACAACGACAACAGGGAAATAACAACACCTCTGTCGATGATGGTGGCAAGTGGTATCGGCCCAACAACTCCCATGGAACCAGCGGATGACACGGGAAGGGCTAGCCAGCCGTTGGAAACCCCGACCATCACGAGGAATCTTTTCCACACGCTGACCTCCATCGGAGGCAGAGCAAAGAGGCCCAGAACAGCTACGGTTGCCAGGTCAAGGCCTGTCCTATCCGCCCAGGTAACCGCTTTTGATTTACTGTCATGATTCCCATTGCCACCCCAACGTTTGATGATTGACTGTCATGATCAGTTTATACCATATCTTCGTTCATACAACATCTGCCCCGTTTGACTAAAAACACTCGCAGAACCGGAAGTTCAGGGTTACTCTGGCCATGGACTTCAGCAGGGAGGATCGAAAGATATTCGAGTACATATTCGACGAGAGTCTCGCTGGCTGGTAACTCATCGTCCACACCCAATATATCCATCGTGTTTGTTGCTAACAAGAGTGAACCAATGGTATTTTTATGCTTCCGGCAAGTTAAACATACCCAACTTTGACTGATTACCCAGGCAGGAGCTTGTGAAAGTTGCACAAACATGCGCAACACGAGATGAAATGCAAGACTTGAGACCTGGGCGCATTATTCCTTATAAGGTACACCCCTGTCATAACCCGTTGGTGTACTTGTTGAACTGAACGCGTTTGCTAACGCATAAGATATTACGACATCCCTAACTACTACTTAACCGATACTTATGCAGATGGTGGAGCTGGTTGCGTTGACTTGCATGGGAGCTGAGAAATTAAACGACCCAGCCGCTACATGGTGGCTTCCACCCTCTTTCGCGGTTAGTCCACAGAATAAGCCGTTTATTATTGGGTCTTGTTTTACTCTAAAAAAGGCACCGTTGCCCTGACTTCCAATCCGGTTTGTGAGTACAATGACGGTGCCCCTGTTTTTTTTCCCTTTTTCGTCATGCGTCACGTTGTTTTCTCGAATGCGTTCACGCAAGTTAACCTCATGGGAGCGAAATCAATTGATGTCGTGGCTAAGGAGTATGAGCTCTTCATTTCTCATTCGGGATGTAAGAACCCGTTTGAACTTAACCCTTTGTAGACGACAACATGCAATCATTGGTGACAAAAATGAACTAATTAGTTATTCGTTTCAGATTTTTGTTCCCATAAAAGACAGACTAGGATATTGGTTTCTGGTGATTGTGTCACAATTGCGGAGGAAACTGTTCATCGCGGATCCATCCCCTGAAAGAATCGGTTTCAGCCAAAAGACTTGAAATGGTGTCAATAATTGTAACTCCTTATGCATTATAAATACCCATTGATGTCTCCTGATTGAACTGGTCTGATCTTGCGATTATTATTGCAGCAACGGAAGCTTGCTGATGTGGTCGAGAAGCTCGCGGATTATCCATTCGTGTATCAGGAAATGAACAACATGCGCGACTTCATGCTAAGCAGACCCGTCGGGCTACGAGCAGGGACGTGCAGGTAATAACTAAATCTCATCAAAATTACGCGTATGAATCGGGTACAAATGCCATACTATATATATGACTCGCGCATTCCACAGCGCCGAAAGCTCCGACGTGTGGGTGATGGACTGGATGCTCATTGGGAGCGACTTCACAGGCATAATTGGAGAATACACCATGGTAATCTATAATGCTGGTCCTAGTACCACCTATGCACCGCATAGCTACCGTATCCCTGCTTTACATTGGTGTTAGAATTCCCGACTAATAAGTTACCATCCACACTTTTTCAGGCGGATGAGAACAAGGCAAGAGCATGCACGGCTGTCTACCTGGTGAGGTCACCTTTCAACAGGTACCGAAGAATCATTGCTAGATGGGCCAAGGAAACGGCAGAGAAGAAACGAACGTGGACGTAGAATGTCACACGGGCTACATCCAGGCGGGCTTGTGGTGCTGCTGGGTCCTTGGTAGATATGAATTACCGTTTAGGATGTTGTTTTTTGAGGGTGCCATCCATTCGTGATCATGCCGAAGATTGCCTTGCTTGACCATATGCGTCCGTCCTTTTTTGCGGGCATCCTGTTTGTAGTTGACTTTATGCTTTTACCCCGTCTTGAATGTTGAATTTAGGGATTTTTACGGACACACTAATGTAATTGACTATTTGACTTTACGGTTTTACATGCTGTTGAATGTTGTCTGTTATTTGCATGCCATGTTGCTTACACGCCTCGTATAGGTGCACCCCAGGCTTTATTATCTGGGGCCCCTATTATCTGCGCCACTACAGCACAAATTATTCCACGTTTCACACGCTGTTGATTCCGGTGCAATGTGGAATCCACGTGTAGGTAAATCATGAAATTTAATTACCAAAAACCAAAATTATGAAAACAATGTCTTGATGTAATTTTTTCGAAGTACCTCACTACTATAAGCCTGACCAAGCATACCGAGCATGTAGATAATTACATTCTACTTCACCGACAATGTTCGGTATAGTACAAGAGAGAATTATTTATTCATGTCATTACCAATAGTTTGGTACTTAGCTGAATTTTTCGTAATCGTGAGATAACAATAGTTTTTCCGAAGTTTATACATAACTCTAATATCAAACGAGGAAGCATGTATGTAGGTTTAACGTGCATACGTATATAGAGGCAAATTACAACCAGATAGATCATTTTTAATAATTGTAATTCTACACTGCAAAGTATATTGATGTGTTCCGTTGAAAACAGAGGTTAGGCATAGACTAAATTCTGGAACTGTAGACAGATATCACCATAATTTCACAACGGGTTAATAACATTATCGTATGTAAGCAGTGGCTTCGTATAAAGTAGTTTGTTAAACACCTACAAATGACAGCAAGAAGAAGACAAACGTGTATTAAAACAAGGGTTGTGGCAACTCCAACAAGAGAACCCTCAGATTCAATGACCGGATCTGGAATAAGATGAAATCCCCCTGGCGCAGATTGTTGTTGCGAACGATCCTTTTCCAGCCACGGGCCGCTAACAAGTGAGTGGGATTGGGTGTGTGCGCCCCTTGATTCACGCGCAGCCATATCTTCAGTGGTCCCGCGTCATCAGTTGAATGGACAAAAACCCACCAATGACTGTTTGGCGGCCCCCCGCGGATCATAGCATCCGCAAAGTAAAGTGGTATTTCCTGCCAAATCTTAACGAAGGTTAGATAGGTAGCCGACGAAGCACCAACGGATGGATGGCAGAGTTTACAAAGTGGTGTTAGTTAGTCTTTACCAAAGACGAATAAACAGATGAATGTGAATAGAATGGAATAAAAGGGATGGACTCACGTATTTTTTAGCTGTGCAGTCGGCCGCGAAGAGAGCTTTCCCATACGTAGCGATCGCTGTCTCGGGCATGACAAAAAAATCTGGAAATTCGTCTTCCATGTCGCCGGCACTTGAGTCCGACAACGGGTCTTCGTCCGAGTTCTCCTGGCTGTCTCCATCTGAAGCGTCATCATTGTATTGTATCAGAAAGTAGTCACGAACATGGCCCAGAAGGGCAGCGGGGCAAGTTCCCCGAAATACAAGTGCCGACGGGGTCAATTGTCACGGGGTCTAACAGTCGATTACGCACGACGATGAAGAAAATTCCCAAATCAACATATCTCACCTCCAGCAAGTAAGGACCCATGCCAGGATTGTCGTCAAGCCTGTAAAGATCCTGCACCCTGTGCAGGTCCGCCGCCGATATAGACATGTGTCCACCCCATACTGTGAGGAACAGTTCAAGCAATTATCGGAACTGTCCACAAGCCACACGTGATTTCCGGATGCGTGGTTTAACTGTCGCACAATGATTTCATTTATCTGGACAGCACCCTGTAATCAAATGGTCATGACACACCGTTAGGCGGACCATGCAATTCATTATAATTGGCTCTGTGGACACCGTTTTAAAAAAAATTTCTCACCTGCCCCTGGTGCAGTCGGACACGGAATAAAACACCGTCGGTGCTTGGCCAAAGTCGCCTTGTTGCGACGAATCGCCTGCGTGGTTGAAGTTGAAAAAAAATGACATCAGATAAATGACTGATTACACCGGAGAACATGGCAAACAAGCAGGGTACAAAAACAGAGTGACCAGTGGTGAAGCATGAACGGGAAAAAATTGACAATACCTGTCCTCACAGTCGGGGTCAGCTCTGTTTACCATATCTGGGGCTTTCTGGATGCCTGGGTCATGGAGCGTATTTTCGGTGATTCGTGGAGCAGATTGGGATATGGGCAAGGTTGTATATAGGCAAGGCTGGTGGTCGACGGAGGCGGAGCCACGCGTGGTTGATGGCAGTGCGCCTAATCGGACCAGTGGCAGTCGACGTTAAAAAGATAGAAGAAGCAGAGGATGGATCGATGGAAAGAAAAGGGTAGAGCAAAAATCAGTGTGTGGCTAAGGTTAGAAATTAAAAAGTCACTCACCAATGATAAGGAAAATGGGTTTTGGACCGGGTCTGTGGTCAGAAAGCCCAGAATGAGAGAAAAAATTGAATCAATTAGGAGTACGCTAGAGACGACGAGTTCTGCGATCCTACGCTCCTGTACTGTGCTCCTGCACCTGCCACAGCTGTTGGCTTTAAATTTCATAAAATCCCGCCCCGTGGCCTTGACCAAGTTAACCGCTTTTTTACTGGAAAAACGCGAGGAATTCGTCAGCATTAGCCTTCTTAATTATTTTGCCATAAGTACGGCACAAATTAAGATTAGCTAAGATCAGGCACCAATTACAGTGTTGATCTTATCTTAGCTTATAATCGTAGTTAACTGTAGTGCTGGCCATAACCTTCATTAGAAAAAGAGATTATATAATTGGTTGCAAAGCCCTTTTTTCGTCTTGTTTTCTTTCCTTTGCTGTTGAAAACATGCATGAACTGGCGTAATCTATTGTTAGACATGTTAAGAAACCCTGAGTGAACCCTTTAAATTGATGAAACTAACTTGCATAAATTTCACGGAATTAGCATAAAATTGAAAGGTGCATTAAAACATTTAGAGGATTACATGGATAGGCTGCACAGATACATGATATTTCCTAAGCACGAAAGAACACAAAGATAAAATAAAATAAGTCTGCAACATAAACTAGGTGGCGAAGACACATGAATTTTCCACCAAAGGATCCAACAATGCTTGATTGAGGTGTGCGGGTGGCCGGAAAGTCTACGGGGAAGCGGCGAAGTGGAGGCTGTCTTCACTGCCTGACTCGAGCTGCCCGATGCGCGCCTCTAGAGCCTGAATCTGCTGGCGCAAATCGTAATTCTCCACTTCGAGACGTTTTGCATGAGGGAAGTTAAAGTCCCGAATTTCTCTTTCTGTTTTTTGCAGGAGAAAGCCGAGCATGCAGAAAGCTTCGTCGTCCTTGGCGTCTTCCTCTATTGGGGAGAATCGACCCTTGGCTCGGAGTCCACGCTCAACCGGATTCCCTGGGAGACAAACATTAAACCTATAGAGTGGTGGTCCTCCCTCAGCTACAAAGACTTCTTCATAGAAGAAACAGGCTGGTGGTATGGAAGATTTGGAGCAGACTCTCTTTAGCCACTTCTCCATGCTGTTGTTCAATGCAAAGGGGTATGAGGCACTCACATCGGCTGGAAGCCACGTAATGCCGCCGACCAGTGGGGAAAGGCGGCCCTCTCCAGCGGGAAAGGTTCTTGGTGTGGTTGGGGGTGAGGGGTTGCTGATCCCCATGGCCTCGAGCTGCTCTGCAATGGCGTCTTTGTCGCATTGAATACATAACATCCTCTCTTTGAACGCGTTGTTGGTCAAGAGCAAGCTATTGAATCCCTGGTATTCAGGTTCAGGGAAGTTGATTATCTGCTGATTACCCTCTTCGAAGGACGAATACACCCCTGGACGGAAACCCTTGGAAACGGCGAAGTAGGAGAATTGCCGCATAGAGGGTTCCATTTATTGTCAACAGGGTGCGCTTTGTGGGAATATTGCAAAGAGTGTGGGTGTTTGCGAAGTTGTTTATGCTAAACTGTTGGATATAAAATAGGTCTCATGTACTACATATAGCTAAAGAAATAGCAGATATAGATACATAAATATAGATATATAAATACAAAGGAGGATTTTAAATTTTTTATAAACAATGGGGTAACTGCGTGCCCGTGGCATATCACATCATCTGGGGTCCACAGTATTATTTTTATTATTATTATTATTTGTATTATTATTATTATTATTTATTATGAGTATAATAATAATTATTATTAATATTTTCTTTTTTGGTTGAAATTCCTTATTGTGGTGGTTGTAAACAGCAGAAAAAATAAAGAAGTGAATGCAGGGCATTCTGAACCCTCGTACAGGTGTTTTCATTTATTCCATCACT
>JASCZI010000639.1:14533-29454 GCA_036250425.1 Stylosanthes scabra | reverse complement strand
ATGACTGGGATGAAAATGGAACAAAAAGAACAACTTAAAGAAATTCTCCCATGTTATATGCTTGTGGTGCAATTGTTCAAGGAAAGGCTTGGGTAAGTAGATCTGACGAGTACTTTAACGCTTGATAACTTGAACCAACTGGTTCGGGATTGTCGGTTGAACACCCACTCTAAAGAGCTGCCTTGTAACAGAGCATTTAAAGTCAAGAAAAGAACCCCAAAAGAAGCAATAAGAACTGGTTGGAGAGGACATAATTGAAATGAAGAAGAGGTTGCATAATAACCCTTAAGAGTGAGGACTTGAGGAATTCATCTTTTCCGAAAGACTAACCTAAGTATTAGAGAAGTACCATGAGGAAATCCCAAAAGAAAGTATCTCAGTAGAGCAAGAGAAATTGAACCTTAAAACATATTTTGATTCTTGCTTTGCTTGAGGACAAGCAAAAGATTAAGTTTGGTGTTGTGATGCGTATGCATCTTAGGTTGTTTTTAGTCTCAATTTCTCTTCATAATCATGTTATTCTTTGTGAATTATGCTTATTAATTGATTAATCAAACAAACTTGATGTTCTTTGAGTTGTGTTTATGTTTTATAGAAATTTACTAAGAGTTTTAGGTGATTGAAGACCATTTGAAGAGAGATTGAAGCAAAGAAGATGAAGAAAAGTCCAAAGATCCTACGTTATACATCATTCACTCACGTATAACGTGAGAAATTGAAGAATTGGGACAGAAGCCCCACGTAGTACATGAAGCACTTACGTACAACGTGGGAGAACTCAGCAAATCACAGAGAGCCCACGTTATACGTGAGCTCCCCCACGTATAAGGTGGGCAATTCAAACGTCCACGAGAGAGTTAGGCAGATACCCCACGTTATACGTGGGAACTTCACGTATAACGTGGAGGCTAAATTCAAATCCAGCATCACAACCAATTCCAATTCAAATCCAAGATCTTTTGGGCATCAATTCCATTCACTAATCAAGGATATAATTGGAAGAATCAAGAGAAGATTGATTGAAGATTGAGAGAAGATTGATAAGCATTGTTAAGATAAAAGATTAGATTAGGATAAGATAGGATTAGATGTGATTTGATTGATAACTGATTAAAGATTAAGAGAAAAAGATAAGCTTTGTAAAGATAGAAAATAAGATTAAGATAAGATTAGATTAAGATAAGATAGGATTAGATTTGATTTGATTGATAACTAATTTTTAGGATAGTTAAGCTAGTTATAAAAAGAGAAACTAACCACTAGGGTTAGCATATCTCAGCATATCATCTCAGATCTCAGCATATTTTTGTTTCTACACCATAGATTTACTTTCAATTATGCAAGGCTAAACTACTCCATTGTTAAGGGTGACGAGCTCTGTTCACCCGGCATGAGGTAGTTCACTATGTACATTCGTTTCTTAATTCATTGAGGTATTTTTAGTTATCTTCTATGCATGATTTAAACTTCTATTCTTCATCTCAATAGTTTAGAATCACTGAGAGGTGTTCTTAACTTGTCTAGGACTAGATTAATTAGATTGAGAGATCTATTAGTTTATGCTAGCTGGAAATTAAATCACATAATCAATTAGGTCTAGCTAGAGATAGTCAAGCTAATTGTTATGCAACTTATAATTCTATATGTTAAAATTGGATTAGAACTAGTTGGGATAGAGTGACATTTAATCCGATCTAGGATCACTTTTGAGACTCATAAGGATTTGAATCAGATTTAGATCTTCATCTATTTGTTTGATTAATTGACTAAGAGATTAGCTTTTGATTAGGTAAATAGAAACTAAGTTACTAAGAGATTAAGGCTTAGTTAAACTAGATTCGTTGTGCTTGATAACTGAAACCTTAGAATTGGTACTCGAATGTATGCATTGGCCCTCAAGGGAAAAATATCTCCGGATCTCTTAACAGCTCTCTCATCATCACTTACACCTCAAGTAATATTCTATTTTCCTTTCTAATTGATATTTGAAATTCTTACTCATTAAATACTTCCAGTTTTTCATTCGATCTGATTAGAAGAATTAATTAGTAGTGATTGCTTAGTCCTTTAATCCTCGAGGGATCGATACCCGCTTCACCGTGGTATTACTTGATACGATTCAGTATACTTGCCGAGATCTAGGGTTTACAAAACACCGCATCAGGCCTCGGTTGATTATGCAAGTAATTCACTTGCTCAACTGAAAATTGATCATATTGAACCAAGCTACAGTGTTGGTTCTGATGAGGACCACCACAAAGGCTACAAGCTATCTGAGTTCCCACTACTGAAACTTCCAACTTGTCTAGCTTCTTACTCATGGCATTGAGTTGAGTCATTAAAGCACTAACAGTTTCCACTTCCATAACACCCCTCTGCATTGTATTCATCTCAGAGAAGTTCATGTACTGATTGTTAGCAACAAGCTCAGTTAGCTCAAAGGCTTTCTCAGTTGTCTTTGTTTACAAGGAACCACCTGCAAAAGAATCAAGTAGAATACGGGAAGTGGGAGTTAATCCGTATAGAAGGTTTGCAACTGCAACCACTCGGGAAAAAACATTGTTGGGACATCTCCGTATCATATCCTTGTACCTCTCCCAAGCTTCATAAAGAGATTCTCCATCCTTCTGAGCAAAGGATTGGATGTCATGTCTGAGCTTCGCAAGCTTTTATGGGGGAAAGAACTTGGATAAGAACTTGATAACCAAATCATCCCAAGTAGTAATGCTTTCAAGAGGTTGAGAGTTTAGCCATTGTTTCGCTTTATCCCCTCAGAGAGAACGGGAAAAGCCTCAGCTTGATGGCATCACTAGAGACACTATTGCACTTCATTGTGTCACAGATATGCAGAAAAATAGAGATATGTTGATTAGGATCATCAAGAAGACTGCCACTAAACTGATCTTGCCGAACAAGGTGGATCAGTGAAGGTTTTAGCTCAAAGTTGTTAGCCTCTACAATAGGCCTAACAATACTGCTTCCACAGCTAGCAGTAGTAGGAGTAGTGAAGTCTGCAAGAGTCCTTCTTTGATTATTACCGTTGTTCGCCATGTTATCTTGGATATCCTATATACAGATTTCTTCCTCAGTTTCTTCTTCAGAAAATTCAGAAAGATTTCCTTCAGAAGGCTCTCTTCGAAGAGCTTTTTGAAGTTTAACCCCGTTCTGATTCTTTGTCACAGTTTTCTCAATTACAGGATCAAACTCCACTAATTTCCTTCTCTACGGTTGCCCTGCATACACAAGTAACCAAAACAAGCAACAAGAAGGAGGAAATTCCAACGTCACAGTGAAGGAAGTCCCAAGTCAAAAAGAAAAATTAAAAAATGTCTAAGTTAGATAACTTATTAATAATACTATATTGTTAATCCTAATTAATCCCAAGCAATGGCGCCAAAAACTTGATTCCTTAAATCCTTGAGGAATTTCGAAGCTACACCGACAAGTGCACCGGATCGTATCAAGTAATAAAAAGTGAGTCGAGTATCGTTCCCACGAGGATTAACGGAGTAAGCAATATTGATTAATTAGTTCTTTAATCAGACAAAATCAATTATTGAGTTGTGGTGAATCTGTATCAACTAAAGTCACAAACAATCATGCAAAATCTCTCAATTTGAAATAATGCAATAACGTGAATAAGGATTGGAAAACTTGGACATCAAGTAAACAATTAGAGATGATAACAGTAATGAGAAAACAAGTCAAGGATTCAGAAAATATTTTTTTGAAGTTGTATTTTCCATGTTTAGGGTTTAAAATTTTTGTTTGTTTAAGTTGAATCTTTCAGCTTTGTTTTTGTTCGGATCGTGAGTATTAAAAACGTTTCATTTCTGTTGTTCGTTAACGGCTATATTAAACTTGTCGCAACAATGAAATACATGCAGCAGGAATATAAATAACAAATGCATATTAAATAAGCCATAACATACACGAGAACCTGCCTAGTAAAATGGTTTGAAATAAGAAATACAAGATAACAAATACATGAAATAATAAATACATATGTAACTGCCTATTACAACTGTAAAACTATTGTCGGTCGCTGCGTGGATCAATGTGACCCCCAGTACCACAAGGGGGAGGTCTGGTGGCCCTGTGAGGTCTGCCGGGGGGTGGGGGTGGTGGAGGATCTGCGGCTGGAGTATCTAATGCGGGTGGATCTAGTGCTGGGTGGGTCATGGATGGTGTCGGGGCGCTGTGTCTGTCGAAGGAGTGGCTATGATATGATGATGGCGCCTGGTAAGATGGTGGGGTCGCGTACTCTGATCCAATCCGACTCAGGTCAAACACGAGAAATCCCATCACTGGAGGTGATGAATATGTCGGTATCCACTGCCCATGCTGAACATCGGATGCGGGAGGTGGAGGCGGCGGAGAAGCAGCAGACGACGACAAAGCATGGTCAACATGCTGAGCCCGGCTGACACGAAATAACTCCACAATGCTGGTGAACTCAGCTGAAGGGCACGAAGTCATGTGGAACAGCTCATCCAACCCTGTGTGCTCCTGTGTCTGAGGGATGAACGGCTCAGCATGTGAAGATGTACCTACTTGGTAGGGAGAAAACTGCCGTACAGGAGAGAATGAAATCATCCCGGCTGGCGAGTGGCCCAGATCTCCAGTATCTGGCTGCAGGTCGTGTGTATCTGGCTGATCGGCTGGGAAGGCCTCCCCACCGTCAGCCTGACCAGGCTCATCCTGTCGGTCATACTCCTGCTGCTCCGCAGCTCGCTCCTCCTCTAGATGCGCGGCAGCACCCACGACAAACATCCTGGTCCTCAGCCCGCTCCTATATTAATTCATTAACTAAATTTTAACTGCACAACTAAACTAATAATAAACAAAATTTTAATTGCACAACTAAATTAATGGATAATAAACTAAAGTTTAATTGCACTAATTTTTTTTGGAATAAACTAAACTAATAATAAATAAAATTCTTTTCCTAACTCATTAACTAACATTAACAAAACTAACCAGTGCTTTGGCGATGTGCCATACGCGGTTGAGTCTGTACAGGTCCTCCTCTTCCCACGGGGCTGGTCCTACCTGCGCCGCGGGCCCGGCCTGGTCCGCCTGTTTTTCCCGCGCATCTCCTCATACCTGTCTTCTGGAACGTCCCCGGGGAGCCATTATGTCGAAAAATCTTGGAAACAATTTTTGGGGGCCTAGAATGGGAAATATGGAGAGAGAATGTGATTATGTGGGCTCAATTCCGGGTCTGGCTCCCTTTATATAGGGGACGGAGCAATTCCGGGCTCTGCAGTCCCGGAATTGCCTATGAACCATTTACGGGCTCTACAATCCCGGAATTGGGCAATTTAAATTTTTTAGCTCAATTCCGGGACTGTAGAGCCCGGAAATGGTTTATGGGCAATTCCGGGACTGCAGAGCCCGGAATTAGTAACAGGTGCGTATATTGGTAAATTCCTCCCAGCGTGCCTATATTGGTAAATTTGGGATTTTTTTATTTATTTAAAAAAAATCCCATGATAATGTTGCTAATTTGAATTCTGATGAAGTGGGATGGACCAAGGTTACAAAAAAGAGAGGAAAAGAGAAAGTGAACCAAATTTATGTTCCTTCTAAATCTAATGGGTTGCAAGCTTCCAAGCCCAATACCAGAAAGTTCAATCTCAACTCTAGAGGCCATGTTAGAGCCCGACCCACCCTCAGAACCGGATCCAATAGCATGAATAATGGAAACCAGGTCAGCTCAAACCCGAGTAACACGCACGAGAAGAGTGCTGCTTGTGCGTCTTTGAAACCTAATCCCAAGGTGAGTGACACTAATGGTGGCCACCACCACTTATGCCCGTGAGCGACAACGGCCTCCTTCCTTACAGAACTCGCCATCGGTTGAGGGCCAAGCTCAAGTGGTTGAATCAGCGCAAGTCAAAGCGATGGAGAAGGCTGGAACATCTTCCTCATCGGCGAACTCGCTGTTGATAGCAGGGACTGCTATTACCTGGATGACAGCGACGAAGCTTGTAACAGCGGTGATGGCGCCTGCCTCAACGGCGACAATGTCTGTTACAAAGGACGGAAGGGTTAATAATGGCTTTTTTGGTTTCAAAATCTATTCAAAGTTTTTCTCTTGTGAGTCCTCAGATTAGTCTCCAACATCTTTTATGGGATGAACTCTCGTCTTTGTCTACTCCTTTTCAGCTTCCCTGGATGGTTGTAGGTGACTTCAGTGATGTGCTTATTTAGAATGAGGTTTTAGGTGGTTTCTTTCGGGATGAGAGAGCTTTTTCTTTTTCCACTGCTTTAGATGCTTGTAACTTGGTTAATATGGGTTCAATTGAAAACAAATTCTCTTAGCATCGGCGCTACAGTGGTGGTCTAAATATTGCTAAAAAGCTTGACAGGGCAGTGATGAATTTGGATTGGCGCCTGTGTTTTACTGAAGCTTATACCGAGATTCTTAGAAAATACAAGTATGGCCATTGTCCAATTTTAGTCTGTTGCTTTGGTCCTGAAAAGAGGATAAATAGAACCCGCCCTTTCAGGTATTAGGTAGCTTGGTCCACTCATCCTCTCTTTCATGACATTGTGAAGAAGGTTTGGCAAAAAGGTTCTCCTAATGTGGTTAGCAGTCTCAACCAGGTTCATACTGATGCCTTAAAATTCAATAAGGAAATTTTTGGCAACATCTTCGTTAAGAAGTGGTAGCTTGAAGAGGATATTAGAAAAATCCAGTAGTTGATTGAAGTGGATGACAATGACCATCTCAGGCAGAAAGAAAAGGATCTCCATGAGGATTTTAATACCATTTTGATTCAAAAAGAACTCTTTTGGTATCAGAAGTCTCGAGAACAATGGGTGAAATTTGGGGATCGCAATACTATCTTTTTCCACCTTCAAACTGTCATTAGAAGAAAGAGAAAAAAGATTCACGAGCTTGTTATTAAGGATGGTTCTTGGTCCACGAATCTTGTGATTCTCCAACAAGAAGCAAATTCTTACTTTAATTTAAGGAGTTGTTTTGTTCTATTGAGGATATCAATTTAGATTGCCTTGTTGATGTTCCTCTGGCCCAGTTGAGTTCTGAAGCTCGGAGGAGATTATTGGATCTGGTTACTTTGGAGGAGGTTCGGAGAGCTGTTTTGAGTATGAGCTCTTTTAAAGCTCCTGGTCCCGATGGTTTTCAAGTCTTCTTTTTCAATCAATATTGGGGGACATTGGAAATGATATTTAGCAGATTGTGATAAAGGCCTTTTTCCGGTGAACCTGTTGATCAAGTAATTTTCGAGACCCTCATTGTGCTCATTCCTAAGGTAGATTGTCCTATTTCTATGAAAGAGTTTAGACCTATTAGTCTCTGCAATGTAATTTTCAAAATTATCACTAGGGTCTTAGTGGATAGTATTCGCCCTTTTTTGACTGAAATTGTGGGACCTCTCCAAGGGGGCTTCATTCAAGGAAGAGGAACTACTGAGAATATTATCATTGCACATGAAATTTTACATTTCATAAAAAAAAAAAGTCAAAAAAAAGGAGTTATGGGTTTCAAGATTGATTTAGAAAAGGTTTTATGACAGGGTTGATTGGAGGTTCCTTTATAATTCTCTTTATAATTTCGGGTTTCCCTTGCCTGTTGTTAAGCTTATTTTGACTTGTGTGACATCTTACTCTCTGTCAATCCTCTGGAATGGTGATTGTTTGGAAAGTTTCTCGCCAAAGAGAGGGCTTAGGCAAGGAGACCCAATGTCTCTATACCTTTTTGTTCTTTGCATGGAAAGACTTGGCTGTCTTATTAATCATATGATAAATCAAGGCTCTTGCATTCCAGTGTCTATTGCCCGAAAAGGTCCTAAGATTTCCCATTTGATGTTTGCTGACGATCTTCTTCTCTTTTACAAAGCTAGCAAAATTCAGGTAGAGGTTGTTATGAGAGATCTTGATCTCTTTTCTAGTGCTTCAGGTTTGAAGGTTAACCTTTCCAAATCCAAAACGCAATGCTCAAAGGCTGTTCCACTCAGAAGGAGAAATGTCATTGTCAGTGCTTCCAATATTCGCTTCACTCAGTCTCTGGGAAAGTACCTTGGGGTTAATATTAGTCATGAGAGGGGGAAACTGCACAGGACGTTATTGACAAGATTCGTGGAAGACTTGCTAGTTGGAAGGGTCGCCTTCTCAACAAAGCGGGCATGATTTGTCTAATCAAGTCGGTAGTCTCATCTATTCCTGTTTATCAAATGCAAGTTCCCTGCTTCCTACCTATGCTTGTGAAAAAATTAATTCTATTATGAAACAGTTTCTTTGGAAATGACATTTGATAGTAGGGCTTGAAAAATGGTTGGCTGTAAAAAGATAACGGCTCCAAAGAAATTGGGCAGCTTAGGCATTCGTGTAAATTTAGCTCTCATGGGTAAACTGGTTTGGCAGCTTCTTCATTGTAAAGACAAGCTCTGGGTATAACTTTTATTTTCTAAGTATATGGAAGGCAATCTGGTGCATGTTTTCTCTTTCACCAACAGAGACTCCCCTTGTTAGAAAGGCATTTGTAAAACCTTTGAAGCCCTCAAAAATGGTTTTCAGTGGAACATTGGGGATTTGAACCAATCCCTTTGGCATGGTTCTTGGACACCTCTTGGTAAGCTTGGATTTGTTCTTGATTATGTTCACATTAATGATTTGGACCTCAAGCTTCAGGATATTGTCTTAAATGTTCATTGGCATTTTGACCATCTTTTTACTCCAATCCCTTCCGTCATTAAGGAATTTATTACTGCACTCCCTGTTTCTCAACTTTCAGATACTTCTTCTGCTTGGCTTTGGTGTCCAGATTCTTCTCGGGCTTATTTTAAAAGGGATGACTATTCTTGGATTGCTAGAAGGAAATTTGGCTGGGATGATTGATGCCACCCCCTTAGACCAGTCAGAAATCTCGAGTTATTAAAAAGTTTGTTGTCAGTACAGTTCCAACCGGTGGTCCAGAAGCATTATCAAATTTAGAAAAAGAAGTGTCACAGGATGCAACAAAAAATTACTGAGTATTGAACTCGGGTCGTTCTCCCTAGGAGTTGAAAACAGAGGTTTGTGTTTGGTTGAGAAAAGTTTGGGGTTGCAATAGTTGTGTTTGAGAACAGAGAGCAGAAAATAGAATATGATTTGCGGCAAGAATTAAAGAGTGAGTGGTCATGGATTGAAGTATCATGTGTCCCTATGATCACACCACTAATCCCAATTATAGATGGCTTGTCACATGAAAAGTTAGCCGCTCAGTTTAATGTCGAGCGGGGAATTAGTACTATTCGTTAAGCCTTATGCCCTTTGGTTAACGACGAAAGACCAAGGTATTCGGTGAACTCGAATAACTCATCAAGTTCACGTAGTTAAGGCCTTCTCGTCATTAACAAGGATCTGCCGTCAACGGAATCAGCATTAATCTCTTCTCTTCTCCATTCGAATCCGGTAGGGATTAGCAGCTAAGATCATGCACACTTCAACCCATGACCAATGCACGAGATCACTACTCCATAATTGCAATAATCATAACAACAATAATATATCAAGAATAATAATAAAGAGACATGATAATAACAAGAATGGAATAACTACGATTGAAAATTAAATGCGCAGAGTAACGACAGTAATATTAATCAAACAGACATAAAAATAGTAAATTGTTTGGCTAGTATGGCTAAGATGATGGAAATCCTAATTACAAACTAAGAGAAAATGGGTGTGTAAAGGAGCTCCCTGGAATAGTGAAGCTCTCTTCTATTTATAGACTCCTCATTTGGTGTGAAATTTCTTTTTCGCCCTTAAAATTTGAGTGTTGTCCACGCCAAGGTGTGTACGCACCTATGCAATAACTTGGGCTTCACGAAGCTAAAAGTGGTGGGTGCTCACGCACCAAACATGGTTGGTGTTCACGCATCAAGGTGGTGGGTGCGTATGCACCAGAGCCAAAAATGGTGACCCAAGTTTTTCTTCATGACTTTCTCATTTTTCTTGCTCCTTTTAGCCACTTCCATTCTGATTCTAACCTATTTAAACGTGAAACACTTGAACGAACAAATCAAGGTATCGAATGGAATGGGAAATAGATAACTTCGTAGCAAAATATGGCTAAAATGCATGTGTTTGTAAATTAAGTTCAAAGGAATGATAAGTCATGAATGCACTCACTTTGCAAGTATTTAAGTGAGTTGAGGGTGACAATTTGGCAAATTGTAGCACAAAATAATCCATTAGAAATAGGTTTATCAATGATTCTATTAATTGGAGTTGGGTTTGGAAGTTACTGTTGCTGAAAAAAATGAAATTCCTTATTTGACTTTTCTTACTTGATGCTTTGCCAACTGCAGTGTTTAGATTTAATCGATATTTAGTAGCTTCTGATCTCTGTCCTCGCTGTTACTCTGAACCAAAAACTCTTCTGCAATGTTTCTTTGGTTGTCCGGATTTTAAGCTTATTTGGGATCTCATCGATCCCTCTATCCTCAGGCAAGTTGTTTTCTCTTCCTTTTGTGATTGTTTGAAGCATCTTCTACAAGAAAGACAATGCATTCTTGTTTTTGGTATTTGGTGGATTTGGCGGTATCGGTGCAATTTGGTTTTTAATTCATCTAATTCCTGGCTCTCCTTTAATGTGGCTTTTAGGCTAAAAATTCAGCTCGTGAATTCCTTGGTACTCACAACATGTTTCCTTCTCTCTTCTCTGATGATAAATTTTCTTGGCATTCTCCTCCTCCCAATGTTTATAAAGTTAATTGTGATGTATCCCTCTTTCTTGATGATGGTTTAGCAGGTTATGGTTGTATTTTGAGAAATTCTAAGGGTGATTTTATTAAAGCTGATTTGGGCGAAATCCGTCTTGGGGAACTTTTCGGTTTAAACTCTTTGATGTTTTGGCGAGGTCTTGTTTTATCTTGAGAGTGTCGTATGAAATCTGTTATCTACCAAACGGATTACCTTGATGTTTATCTTCTTCTGGCAAATATCTAAGAGTACGATAATGCTGCTGATCAAGATATCATTGGAAAGATTTCAGATTTGTTACTCAAGCCTTGGGATGTCCTATTTGAGTATGTGCATTGAGAATTGAATAAAGCTACGGATTGGTTGGCTAAGAGGGGTGGGAGACATATTGAAGGTTACATTAAATGGTTGGAGCCGGGTCAATCCCTTACTGCTGTTATCCAGGATGACATAGTCTAGTTTTTCATGTTGTTTTCTTTATGTCACCAAAAAAAGAAAATAGATAGTTGATTTTTGTAGATAGGTCTAAATGTTATTTGCATGATGAAATGTGTTGACCTCAAACGTTAAACGTTAAAAAAAAAAAAAAAGATAATATATCTCTTGCTACCTAGTAAAAATGGTACATATTGTAGTGATGTTTTTTTTTTTCTTTCCGTAAAATAAGCCTGAACACTGCACGTCTGTACAATTGGGAACTTTCTTTTCTTGAACACCAATATAGACAAACAGCTAGTCACTAAACAGATTATCACTTTTGTTTAAAATTAACTACTGTATTTAAAAAGAAAATCGATTTCATTCATTTTTCATGCAGATGTTGTACATTTCGTTTTTGTGTTACCCAAATAAAAGGTTATAATAATACTTGAACTTGAATCTGTCTTTAATCTATGATATTCCAAAATTAAGGTTTCTATTAATAATAGGTTGGATTTATTTACAATTTTTTATATTTGGGTAAAGAACCTTTTGAAATAATAGATTGGATGTGATTTGTCAGATCTTTCGAAAGATCATGACTAGGTCAAGTCACTCTGCATAATCCCTATGATTCTTAGCACCCCACTTAGCAAGAAGATTAGCCGCTTTGTTGAACTCACGGTTGACATGCTCAAAATGAACAGGCTCAACTAAAAAATTTTATTAAAAATGTCTCTATCTGCTACATACTCACTGTCCGCAGAGTTCAAGGGAAATGTGTAGGCATCAAAGAAATTTGTTTGGCAAATGATAGATCTAAGCTCATATTCCCAAGCTAACACAAAACCTTTGCAAACTGCAAATATTTCTCACTTGAAAACTCCCCAACAAGGTATACGGCTACCGCTACGGAGTTTAATTTTACTTTCAAGACACACTTCTATGGAATTGTGATGTTCAATTTCGATTCATTAAGCGTGAGGCAAATAGTGTTGCTGATTGGCTAGCTAAGACCGGGGCTTTAAGTGGCATTGATTGAGCATCTTGGATTCATCGTAATATAGGGCTGCAAACAATTCTTTTGAAGGATGTTAATTTTTGTAATTTAGGGGACTAGCCTTGTGTTCTTTTTTTTTTTTTTTTTTTTCCCTGCTTTTGCTTGTTTCTTTATCTCTGGACACCAAAAATAAAAAAGAAGAACATGAGAGAAGGATAAATCATAAAACTCGAAAACGATTTAACCCTAAGATATAAAACTAGCTAGTGCAACCAACCCCTCACTATACATACCTACACATTGTATTTGTGTATAAATAAAAAATAAATAAAATTAAGCACAACTAGCTAGTGTACAAAAATGCTTTGTAATCACAAAAGAATCAGTCAACATATATTCATATATACTGAATTTTTAATATGTATTTTATTTTATATTCCAACATATATTTTATATATACGACTGACTTATTCTGATTTAGTCTGATTTTTGTGTGCACATTGCATGGTTATAATGTGTATGCTAATCCTCGGTCTTCTTTTCCCCCAACAAGACCAAAATCTCATCATTGTGGACAACTTTTAGCTTTTTCCTTTTATCCTCAACTATAACTAGTGCTGCTTTTTCATTTATCACTTGAAGCTCAGGCGCTATGTTTTTGTCTGACAAGGTTTTGATAGATAGCTCCTCTGAACTGCATTTATGTAACTTAAAGTTTGGCTTTAAGCATCTTTCCATGAAAGCATCACTTGCTTGAGCTTTAACATAGCCAGTTGAAGGAACGGATACAGTTTCATTATTTGCAGGATGAGAACATGGAATCCCCATTGTAGTTTGAATTTTTTCTTTAAGAGAAACCATCTTAGGTTTCTCACCATGCACTAGTATAACATGCTTAGGGGAGAGAAATTTTATCAGATCCATTATCCCTTTAGAATCGGTGTGAGGACTGAAAGCTAATTGATGAACCTGTCAGTTTACAACAGTAGTCAAAGTTAAATAGTCTCACATAGAAGGCATGTTTCCATGTAAACAAATTAGTGGAAGAGATATCTTTTACCTGGCAACGCACATCAATTTGTGTGTTGGGGTCCAATTCAATTTTAGGGGGCTTAGACATTAATATATTTCCTACTGTTCCAGGCAAACAATACCTACAATAATAACAAATAACATATTTATACAACACATCAGAAATATAAATAGTTAAAATATAAGATTGATATACATGCCTTTACCAGGAAACAAATAATTTTTTTTTTTAATTAGAAAAAAAACTATGATGAATGAGATATGAGGAACATCCTTTACATCCAAACTCACACAAACCTCTTATTCCAAATAGAGTTAACCACCAAAATCGTCCATGAAGTTTATAAAGGCCGACAAAAATGACCTCGAATTTTATTAACGATAAAAATGTCCCTCAATTATTTAAAAATGTGACAAAAATGCTCGATTTTTGGTATTTTTGTCATGTTTGACATGTGACAAAAGAACACTTTTATCAGGTTTTTAAATAATTAGAGGGTATTTTTGTCGTTAACAAAATGGAAGGCCATTTCTGTCGGCTTTTGAAAATTTCAGGAGGAATTTTGGTGGTTAACTCTTCGAGAAATCTTGCAACTTTTCAGTTCTCCTATTTGATGACACAGATTCCAATGACAATTAGATTTTGGATAGAAAGGAGAGTCACTTTCAGTAGAGAGGAAATTTTAAAATGCATGGGGCTTCAATCGTGGCATTCTATTTAGAAAATATGCACAGTATCAACTGCCTGTCGAATCTCTCTAGCTTGTAGGGGCATTTCATAGATTTGGTCTTACTCAGTCATTTGAGTTTATCTCAATGATCATAGATTTGGACCATACTCAGTCATTGATCATAGTCAATGGAGGGTTATGTATTATTTTGCAATTAGGTAATTTGATATCAACATAACTAAAAATTTGGGAGGGCAGAGAGAGAGAATGAAAAAGGATGTACCCAGGTAAAGCAACGAGGGTATTTTCAAACGGTGCCCAACGTTTGAAAACTTCAAGCGAAAGCCCACCACTTATCATCCCAGGAGATGCAAAAAGAACACAAGGACCAGGAGCGTCTAGTACAGACCTTTCATACTTGCAAACTGCAGCATCAAAACCAGTGCATTGAGATGAGTAACATATCGAGTAATACACAAAAAGCAGTAAATTATACCACCAATCTCAATTAATATAAAATTTATATGAACAAAAAGGAGAAGATGTTCACACACCAATCTCAATATGAATGAAAAATACTATATCATCTTTATATTCTTCTAGTTGTCTTTCAGTATAAAACTATCATTATTATTTAAACACCAAAAGAAAACATCTCACGGGTGGATTGTTACATTGTAGATGAGGATTCAGTACAAGGTGCTCAAGAATCCCAATCTGAAAAGTGAGTGTTTACAAGTTTGAGGAAGATTCAGAGCTCCTCTTTTATTGAGAATTCAGATCAGAAATCACTAGATACAAAATCATTTCTCATCAGATGCTGCTTCATTCACTGCTAAACAAACTTCTGCCTATTTTCCTGCTCAGTACCCTTTTTATTATTCTTTTTACATGCTTGAACCTAATTCTCAACCCATTTCCTTGCTCTTCCTATCCCTTCTGCCATAGACCAATCCATAAAAGAATCTCTCACATAAGACCGATTTTCTAAAGTTAGAGGGATTTTCTCTCCTTTTCAAAAATTTAGATTTGGTAACACAAGATGTGAAAATATAGGAAATCTCACACATTCAAAAGCTCTA